>VDFB02038243.1:0-10602 GCA_007258455.2 Sequoia sempervirens | reverse complement strand
GATTGGCCACATGCTGCTGTAGTTGATGAACAAAAGCAACGGAAGGCGTGGAAGCTACATGCTTGTCCAGATTTTCACTGAGTTGCCTGATCTTTCTGCTGGTTCTATAACGATGAAAGAGATGACAGTATCAAGGTACAGTACAGTGCTGGGCCAAATCAGATGCTTCTTCGAGAAGAGCGTTCAATCCGTTCATCCAACTATTGACCGTGAAGGGCAAAGAAGGGTGAGAGGATGTGTTCACTTTGCCAGAGTTCAAAGCTTTTCGATATTCCTGCATTTCCATGTTCATTAATTGAATTTTGAGAAGCAGGACTTTGAGGGCATCCAACTCTTTCCTGCATCTGATGGCAACATTAATGCATTGAATAACCTGACTTGCGGCCAAATGAATGGCGTAACCAATCATTCCAGGGATGAAGCCAGGATCACCCATTTTTGGGGCAACTTAGAAATAAAATTGAATTCTAGTGAAAGTTTCTTCTCAGGGAAAGCAAGGGAAATACAAACAAATAGCAGCTAAAGGTCTTGCCGGAGAAGCAGAGTAATCTGCTGGCTCGTCTGAAAAGCAAAAGCTATCTTGGCATTTAATATCTCACAGAGAGCTCGATATTCAAGAATATTATATACTTAGGAAAGAGTAGAAAGATCTTACAAAATATCCATAGAAACAAGTTAATTTAACCATTCAGATCATCAGTTAGCATTTAGTCATGGTCAGAAGTTGAAGGCATAATAGAACTCTTTGAAAAACAAACTTGATTTCACACAGAGTTCTTCAATAAATTTGATTCCCTTTGCTTATTGACTTTTTTGTTTTTTTGTTTTTCCTTCCACTAAATGACTGCCACTTAGCTTCTTTGCTAGTTTGGTCTTGCACGAATCGGCTGTGTGTTTGACAAGACTAGTGAAAGCTATGCTTGAGGAAATGTGATGCAAAGAATTCCACCCCTCTTCCAACGTCCACGCCTGTCATTTAGGATTTTCTCGGGTAGTAATTTTCTGCACTTTGGCCGGTGTTTGAATAGAAAAATTCGAAGGAAGAAAAGAATAAACCTCAGTCAATCAAACCTACACCCACGCATGTTCTCGGACATTACATCCGAAGGGAAAAATTCCACTTATCTACTAAATGTTAACCACGGAAACATTTAACAGCACCTTTTCATGCCATGGGAAGGCTGATAGGTAATATTGATAACATGTAATTTTCATTTTCAATTCAATTTCTTGCATTTAACAACTGCAACATACCACTACTATTTCAAGAGCTGAAAATCTGCTTTAGCAACATTAGCAATAGTTTAAAGTTTTAAACAACTTCAAATGCATCTCTCTACACGGGAGAAAGCTCTAGAATAGATCACTCAGCCAATAGCCCACGGGAAGGAAGAACAAAACCAAACCAGCCTTCGCCTCCAACGAGCTCTAGACCAGGAAAAGGCAAAACTAACTTAGAAGGACGCTGAGATTCTATCCCTGAAGTAGCAGATGTATGTTTGTTGGTGTAATTAAAAGTGTTGTACCTTGTCCTGGGTCATGATTACACCTTAGTTAAGTTTACTTAGGGACCACATAGGAGGTAGTTGGAGTATTTCCACTTTTCCTGGACATATCATGTGATTACATTTCCACCTTTTGTGGGTGATCCACCATTATCACTTTTCCACTTTAGGTGGAGTGAGAGTTTTTCATAGTTCTCATGTCGTAATCTTATGCCCTTCTATGTACTCAACTTGGCTATATAACCAAGGGGTCTCCTATGTACTTTTACTCATTCTATTTTGCATTGTTGGCAGAATACAGTTTATTCTTGTCATATTGTTTTTATCTCTCTTATGCCAGCACTCAAGTGTCTTTCCTATGCCCACAAATTACCCTAAGGGCATGGCACAATTGGTACACATATATCACAATCTTAGCGATGTTAAGAAAAAGAATAACCAATTGGAAGCCTAAATTGTGCAGTTGAGACAGAAAAACATAGATTTAAAAAGGAGTTAGTTGAAGCTACTAGAAGAGTGAGTTTACTATGTGAGGTAAGTGAGGATCTTGTTTCCTGCTGTCCCCCCTCCAATGTTTATGCTCTCTTTTTATGAGAACAATTTTTGAAATGGAAGATTATGAGAATCTTCCATAATCTACAAAAATGATTTTGAAACTAACCAAGATTTCTTAGAAATGTACTTGAAGAGTACCTTTGAACAACAAGACGTGTGAATTCTACCAGCATGGTTTATTGTTAGGCCACCATAACAAATCCACGCTGAATTTGTATTTGGGGAAAGTTCGATTTAAAACTCTTGTTTCATTTTTATGACATCAAATCATATGGGCAAAACACTTGGATGATTCTCAATGGTAGAAAACTACAGTAGGCCTCCTCACGAGTACCCTCAAAGCTGAGACTTCATGAAATCTTTTTCTTTCACGCTCTACAAATCTAGGGTTAAATCTCAGTACATTACAAAGTGACACAAACTTGCTTTGGAATATTGATTATTTTTAGAACCATGATAGCTATCTCCCCATTCTTGCCTCCAGAGCCTATCAAGAAAGAGGGGGCAAACTCCCAACACACCTAAAGAAAAGGGAAATTACATCTCTCTCCAACCTTAGTTGTAGTCTCCAAAGAGCCCGCTCCCTCATCTAGTACATTCAAAGACAAAAGAATGTATGGATAGGGATGAGATTTTGACTTCCTCTCCTATGGATGCTAGTTCCACGATGAAATACTCTGAAGCCAACTCTAGTCCATAAATTTCAAAAATGGCAAAGATCAAATCAGTGCTACACAATGTTCCGTAGTCTTACGAGCCTACATCACATACAAAACGGAGGATTATGACTATAGCAAGCAGTATGAGGAGAAAACTTCAGCCAAAGAAGAAGAGATGATTTTTATGCCATGAGGACATGGCATGCCTTCAATCGAGGGGAGAAATGATGAGACAATAAAAATGTCTCATGATCTATTAAAAAATTTCATGTTCTTGCTAAAAGAAATTTGTATTCGGACAACACTATATAGCTAATTAACTTCAAAACTATTAGAAGTATATTATGAAATTGTTTTCTGCCTGTTTCTCTTTCATGATTGCATGAGCAGATAATTGTATAAACTCTATTTTTTTTTGTGTATATTCTTGTCTGTATAATGAACGTAGGATTGTTTTTCACAAATCTTGGATAGTTGGGACTAGCTCTGAAATAGATAGAACTAGTTCCAAAGATAACATAGTTAGCTCAAACTGAGCTGGGTAGCTCCAGAACATACAACAAAATTATTCAAGAGAGTAGATAAGAGCACTAGTGCTTGCCTCTAAATTCATGGCAATTAAATTTGGAGTCCTAAGTCAACTTTCAGCCTTTCTAATCACATGTGCAACTGCCAAATAGACTTCCATCCATTAAGCCAAGAACATCATGTTCCAAAAATTGTCCTTCGCTACTTTTTAGGGGATTCATCTCTTTAAGTCCTAGAATAATGGAGACTAGAGCACTTCAAAGTAACCTAGACTCGTGATTGATAAAATGTCTTTAGCACGTAACAAAGATTCATCTCTAGTAGATGAATAAATAGACTTAGCTCAACCATTTGAATCCACAAATTGACAAGATGGCAACTAACTTCCATAAAAATTAGATTAGGAGTGGGAGAGATACATTTTGAATAATATCTATTAGATCACACTATAAACAAATCTAAGCTATGCAATAAAATCTCAATTAACAAGGGACTTAAAATTGTAGGCTAATCCTACTATATACCATTGTTTTGACATAAAACATATAAAGACTAAAATCGATTAATTTTATCCAAAAACTGAAACATCTCGCTGCATCACAATTCACCGTAGTAAAAGTGTTCACCCTGGCGAAGGATATCATAGTAGCGCTTTTCCAATGTCTTCGTTTCTGTGCTAGATAATGTTATTGTTTGCACCTTGCTCTTTGTCTTGATTAAGTTTTCTCCCTCTGTCATGACAAGTTGAACCTTTGGGCAACCATACACTCTTATCTTCTCTACACTCTTCAAATTCCAATGTGGTAACCTCTGCAATGCCTCATTTTTCATTATTGTCAATATTTTGAGAGAAGGCAGTGCTCCTTCTTCCACTATTGGCAGCTGCTCTATCTTCTCCACCTCCACCATTGAAAATACCTCTAGCTTGGGAAATGCTCCTCCCTTGCCAAATTCCTCTGGGAACTTCTCTATTTTGGGGCACTTAACGATCTGTAGATGCTTTAGATTCTCAAGCTTCTGCAACGGAGGTAGTTGTTTCAACTTGCCACAGTTAAACAATCTAATGTAGCCCAGATCTTGAAATCCACAAAATGAATCCTCTATTTGGAGTAAGTGAGGACATGCTAGCCAGAGTGTCCTCAATTTTGACATAGCAGTGATGTCATGGAGTAGCCTTTTTGTATCTGTGAGATCTAAAAATAGAGATTCCATCTGCTTCATGGTTCCAAGCATTCCTTCTCGAATTCTTTCACCATTATTTGTAAGCACCAACCTTTTGAGTTGTTTTAGGGTACCCAAATCATTAATTGAAAGCCGACAACTCCTGCACTTATTCCATGCTATATTTGGAGAACCGCCTGCATTCAGATAGTTCAGAGACTTAATGTGTGAGATCCCATAAGGCATACACTTCAGGTCTTGACAAGAAGCAACATTCACAAGTTTTAGGGAAGTCAACTTAGAAATGCTCGATGGGAGTTGTGTAATATCAGATTGATAAAGATCCAATACTTGAAGGTTTCTGAGGGCAGAGATAGAGTAGGGCAGTTTCTTGATCGGAATAGAGCATAATCTGAGGCAAACTAAATGCTTCAAACTTCCTATGTTTTTTGGCAACGACTGTAGGGCAGTCCGTGACAAATCCAGGACCCTGAGAGCTGTCATACTCCCAATCACTTCTTTTGGAATTTCCATTAAAGAAGAATTACCAGCCAGTAGCAAGGACCGGATATAGGGAGCTCCGAATACCTTTGGAACTTTAGTCAAACTGTTGTCCATTGATGAAATTCTGATGTGTCCCCCACAGTCATCAGCGGGAAACTCTCCTAAATCTCTGCGTGCATGAAAGAAGCATTTTTCTTCCTTCTCAGCAATTTGGTGTGCTAAAAAGTGGTGCAACACATCATGCAGCCTGAAATTGATCACCTTTCCATCGTGATCCTTCTGGATCGGTTCAATAAGGCATCGGTCTGCTAAAAAAATGAGGTATATCTCTCCACTTTGGACAGGATCCGGTCCGGGGACCAACCCTTCTCCAATCCAGTACTTGATAGCAATTCCAGCCAGGATGACTTCGTCTTCTGAGAAAGCAGCGAGGCAGAGGAAGCACAACTGCAAGGAAATGCCATAGCCAGCGAAGTCGGCCAAAGCATCGTAGCTTAATCTGAACTTGCTTGAAAGCGAGTGCGTACTATCATTCTGCAATCTCTGGAGTGCGAGTTCCCATTCATTTGACTGAGCAACACCTGCCATTGCCTGCCCGACTACTTTTACGGCTAATGGAAGTCCCCCGCACTCCTTGCAAACGCGTCTCGCCATTTCTTGGTCAATACTCATGGGCAAAACTCCATCGCTGTGTGGAAAAGCATGGGAAGAAAATAATCTCCAGCTGTCAGCCTCAGTCAAGTCTTGCATTTGGATGATTGATGGAGGTGGAACACCCAACTGTGAGAGCACAGTCTTACTTCTGGAAGTGGCAATGATGATGTTTGAGTTGTGGCTTGAAGAGTGAGGAACACACAGCTCCTCTAACAAGGATGTTGCACTTGTTTCCCAAACATCGTCTAAAAACAGGGAAAACTTGTGTTTTCTCATGCTTTCATTCAGCCAATTTTTCACACGGTCTTCATCTCTACTGTCCAATCTTTCATTTACTGTAACAGCTATTTGATTCACAAGATCATTTCTACGTGCATTGAAAGATGGATTTTGTGAAACAGTAAGGCAAAGCATCAAGTCGTTGCAAAAGAGACTCTGTACCTGGTCACTGTTGAAGACTCGTTTGAGAAGTAGAGTCTTACCGGCCCCGCCTTTCCCAACAAGGCCGAAACGAGACACGTTTTTGTGCTGCTCTGAATCAATCAGCTCCTTAATTCTGGTTGATGCAGAATCTTGTCCGACAATGAGTGCCTCCTCAATATACTTCGTGTTGGGAGCAGCTGAAGGAGTAGATGGAAAGAGATCTCCGAACGTGCCGGCAAGTGCTGAAGTATGCAGATTAAGAGAATCCATCCTCCCTTTAATCTGCTCGAGCACTTGTTGATTTGTCACATGCTGCTGTAATTGATGCAGAAAAGCAACGGAAGGCGCGGAAGCTACATGCTTTTCCAAAATTTCTTTGAGTCGCCTGATCTTTCTGCTCGTTCTGTAACGAGCAAAGAGATGACAGTATGAGCGTTAGTGCAGTGCTGGGCCAAATCAGATGCTTCCTCCAGAAGAGCATTCAATTCGTTCAACCAGCTATTGATCGCGAAGGGCAAAGGAGGGTCAGACGATGTAGTCACTCTGCCAGAGTTTAGAGCTTTTCTATATTGTTGCATTTCCATGTTCATTGATTGAATTTTGAGAAGCAGGACTTTCAGGGCATCCAACTCTTTCCTGCATCTGATGGCAACATTGATGTATTGAACCACCTGACTTGCAGCCAAATGAACGGCGTAACCAATCATTCCGGAGATGAAGCCAGAATCACCCATTTTTGGGGCACCTTAGGAGAAAATTGAAATTCTAATGAAGGTTTCTTTCTCAGGTAAAGCAAGGTAAATACAAACAAATAGCAGCTAAAGGTCTTGCTAGAGAAGCAGAGTAATCTTATGGCTCATCTGAAAAGCAAACGCTATCTTAGCATTTAATATTTCACATAGACCTCGATTGACAAGACTATTATATACTTAGGAAAGAGTAGAAAGATCTTACCAAAAAAACCAGTAAAAACAAGTCAAGCGGGTCATCAGTCCGCATTTCGTCATGGTTAGAAGTTGAAGGCATAATAGAACTCTTTGAAAAAAACATTGATCTCGCACAGAGTTCGTCAATAAAATTGGTTCCCTTTGCTTACGGAAAATTCTGTTTTTTGGTTTTTCTTCCACTAAAATGACAGCCACTTAGCTTCTTTGGTCGTTTGGCCGTGTACGAACCGGCTCTCTCTGCTTGACTAATGAAAGCCATGGTTGAGGAAAAGTGTTGCAAAAAAGATTCCACCCCCGCTCCAAATTCCACCCCAGTAATTTTCTGCACTTTCACCTTTGTTTGAATAGAAAAATTCGAAAGTAAGAAAAGAATAAAGCTCAGTCAATCAAATCATACATGTTCTTGGAAATTTCTCAGTTATCTACAACATGTTAACCATGGAAACATGAAACAATGCCTTTCCATGCCATGGGAAGGCTGATAGGAAATTTAATTTCAATTCAACTATATGCATTTACACAATATACTGTAAAAATTATTTTTATGATATTATGATTTAGTTTTTACAATATAGTTGTGTCTGCATTTTCCAAGGAAGATTCTTTAAGGAGAAGTAGTCATTAGGAGCAAGAAAAAAATGTTCACGTATGGAAAAAAAAGTATTTTTTGTATTTCATTGTCAGCCACTACATTTACAATTTCATTATTAGCCATGGATTTTTTTAGTCATTTCTAGTCGCTATTTTGCACAAAATTAGTGTGATTCTTAAAAATACAAAAACTTAATAACTATTTCCATTAGCCATAGTTTTTTTAGGTCAATTCTAGCCGTTAATCTACACAAAACGAGTGTGATTCTTAAAAATATAAAAACTTAATAACCATTTCTAAAGCATTTCAATGCTTAAGTGAAAAAATATGGCAAACATATGATTTGACCAAGCTTAACAAGCTTTTTTAGCTTTCTAAGAAATGATATTCTCTTCAAATAAGTTTGAAATGTAAGGGGTATACATATAATTTTTCATATACGGGAGTAGGACTGTATAGATGATGATAAATCATTTCTTTCATGTCTTCTCAGAATAGTTCTTTTAATTGTAAAGTTTTAAAGATAGTATGTCAATTGTACAAGAGTGTATAAAAGCAAATGAGATAAGCATGAAGATAAAATATATTAAGAGGATGGAAAAATTAATAATTATTTGTTCATGTAAAAAGGTTATTTAATTGTTGGTAAAAGTATTTTTGGAGATACAAGGTACATATTTACAATTTGAAAATCAGGAGTTGTTTTATTGAAGAAGTATCGAGAGTACTTTGGTTTGCCTATGTAAGAGGATATATTAGTAAACCCAAAATCCTATTGCATTATGAGGTTTATAAATATGCTTGAATTTTTATTTGTGTTGATGGAGCTCTTAGAGATTATAGGGTTGCCTCTAGTGGGTAAGGACTAACATGTTAAATTAGAGATTGGAGGAATATTATCAGCGTGAGCTAGCTTCTTTAGATCACAAATGGTATTTTGGATGAGAAGCACTAGTTTATTTTGTGTCCCTTTATGGAGTAAGGGGGCTTGGAAATTTCATGGCTTGTGGATAGTTGAGTATGTCTTGATTCATTACTTGTTGATTTGTATCCATGGATAGCTGAATATGTCTCGATTCATAGGCTTGCATGTGTGTATTTGTGGATAGTTGAGTATGTCTTGATTCATAAAGGTGGAGTTTTACTATAGATAGTTGAGTAAGTCTCAATTCATAATCAGTTGCTATTTTTTCCTATGGATGATTGAGTGTGTCTTAATTCACAAGAAGGATAGTGTACTTTTGAATAATTGAGTATGTCTCAATTTACAAGCATCATTAGAAAATTAGGATATTTTCTTGGGAACAATAAATTTGGGGTGTGTAGAGGAGATTCAGAGGTTAGCTAGACATTTTCCATGACCAAGTAGTTTGGAGGATTGTAAGGAAATTTGGTGTTTAATAAGAACATTTTGCTAGACATGAGAAGTTTGGGGTGTTTTGGATGAACAAGGAGATTTGGTCAAGGGTAAGTGCACTAAGATGGTTCCCAAAAAGGGGCTTAAGTGGCCACTTTTTTCTGAAATCAGGAAATACTGACCTTGGACGTGAAATTGAGGATAGCTACACTCAAATTTTTTGATGGAACAAAAACAAGGACCGTAGTGCTCCAAGTCTACTTTCTAAACTACTAATTTATTTTGAAAATGGTTGAGATTAAGGGGTTCAAAAGAGGGACACACACAAATTGCTATTGTTTCTGTCAGAAAAACATAACATAGCAACTCTTGTGTGACCCGAGCACGGTGGACTTTTTTGTAGTATTTTTAAAATCGCTCTAGTCAGAAGTTAGATAATAGTATGTAGTAAGGACTGGATATTTTTTGATAATTTTTTAATGAATATTTGATTTTTTATTAATTTTCTAAGTGGGCACTTCCTAAAAAGTAGAATTTTGGCCGTGCTCCCACTAAATTTTTTGAAACTAATAGATTTTTAAAATTTTATTTTTTTTAAATTGTAGAATGGAGTCTAGTTTCTAAAATATAATTTATTTCAAATTTCGATGAACGGTTAATTTATAGCGAAAAAAATACCAAACATTGCTTTTTGAAGAAAAACGGACATACAATCAAAAGAAATTATGGATGAAAGGTTTAACATTGTTAGAAAGTGAAAAAAATTACATCGTTGGAAAGCTAATAAAGAACCTAACATTACCCATGTCTTCAATTTTCTTGATATTGAACCAGATGCAATCTTGATGGTGAGCACGAACCCGATTATGTGAAAATTTGTTGAATTTGGAAAAAAACACGTCTCTGGTCTTTGGGAATGCCCTCCAAGCCTTTGGGTTGGTATTCCAAGGCAAATACCAAAGCTAAGGCTCGGGGATTTCCAATGCAAGACATAACACACACGTGTTATGTCTTGCTTTTGACATTTTCCAAAGAGCATTACTAGCAACAAATACCGCGCTCGCGTTATGTCTTCCCTTAGTTAAATGCCACTTTATTGAATGTTTGTTGATATGTTTGTATGTTTGTATGTGTATGTATACTAGTGTGTCATGTATGTATGTTTATGGGAGAGAGGGTGGGAGTGGGAGAGGGTTTAGCATGGTAGAGCATGGGAGAGAGTGGCAGAGTGGGAGATAGGGAGGGAGAGTGTGGGAGACAGGGTTGGAGAGAGTGGGTGAGTAGGAGATAGGGTTGGAGTTGGTTGGAGAGTGTGGGAGAGAGTTGGAGATAGTTGGAAAGAGGGCTTGAGAGAGTGGGATAGGGGTGGGAGAGTGGAAGAGTGTGGGAGATAGTTATTTGAGAGTGGGAGAGGGCGGGAGAGATGATGGGAGAGTGTGGGAGAGAGTCAGAGAGGGTGGGAGAGAGGGTGGTTAAGGGTGGGAGAGAATTAGAGAGAGTGGGAGAGGGTGGAAGAGAGTTACCAAGAGGAGAGAGGGTGGGGAGAGAGTCTGAGAGCATGGGGATAGGTTCTGGATAGGGTGTGGGAGAGAGGGTTAGAAAGTATGGAGAGGGCTGGAGAAAGTTAGAGTGTAGGGAAGGTGAGAGAGGGTGGGATAGGGTTGGAAAGTGTGGGAGAGGGTGGGAGCATTGGAGAGGGTGGGAGATGGTGGGAGAG
>VDFB02038241.1:0-14379 GCA_007258455.2 Sequoia sempervirens | reverse complement strand
TTCAATTTTGAATTTGGCTTGTGCTATGTAGGATACATTCCATCCTTGGACAAGGATTTTATTCACTTCCTCTTTACTTTTCCTCTTCATTCCTCTTGTTTTCCCTCCAACACTTAGAATTTTTCTCCTTGGGCGGACTTTACTTTGGTCTTGCCATCCACTCTTTATGCCAAAGTCGGACTTTGTATCATGCTTGTGCCATTCCTCAGTTGAGCCAAGTCAAACTTTGTCAATTTTCTACCATTGTGCAAGGCAGACTTTGCCTTGTCTTTGCCACTTTCCCTTAGTGCCAAGGTCAAACTTTCCTCTTGTCTTGCCATTGTGCAAGGCGGACTTGGAGCTTGTCTTGACATCGCTTTCCCTTCAACACTTAACCAATTTTTTGCCAATACTTAGCCAATTTCATGAAATTTTCTTCCCGAGGCATCCATACTTTGTCATTTTTTTGAATTTTCCTTCCTCCTCTTGGCTGGGCAGACTTCGTGAACCTCATGCCATGCCTTCCTTGACTTGGGCGGACTTTCCTTCAAGCTTGCCATAGGGTTGGGTGGACTTCCCAATGGTCTTGACATTGTCACTTTTGTTGGGGCAGACTTCTTGATGCTCAAGACATTTCTTGGTGGACTTGTCTTCATCCTTGCCATTTCCTATCCTACTTCCTCCAAGCGGACTTCATCTGTGCTTGACATTGAGTATGGCGGACTTCATGGATGTTTTGACATTGCTTTTCCTTGAGTATGGAAAACTTCATGATGATTATTCCATGAATTTCTTGCTGCCAATCTTGTCTACTTCTGGATCACCAAGCCCTAGCCCTTGCCATGTGATTTTTCCTTAATTCTTCATGATTTTCTTCATTTTTGCTTGATTTTCCATGATTTTTACTTCTAGTGGCCTGAATTTTCTATTCTAAAAATGGAAATGTTGACTCCATGACCCAAGTTGACTTTCCAAAAATAGAAATTTCTAAAAATAGAAAAAGCAAAATCCCTAAAAAATAGGAGTCTCGAATTGGTCCCAAAATGCTAAAAATGAAAAAAGCAAAAATCCCTAAAAAATAGGAAGTGTCAGAATTGACTCAAAGCACAGGTGATCCTCGTCTTCCGGACCTTCTAAGCACTTCCATGACATCCAGGGATTGTTTTGGGCTTGAATTCCCAACTTGGCTCGAATGACTATTCAAAACTTTAACTCCTCATTGTAAAAGAAAAAAACAGTGATAAGCAATTGCGATGCCAAGGCAAAAAGCGAAAACAGGAGATCCCCATTTACAATGGGGCGATGTGTGAAAAGGTCACAACACGCCCTTGTTGTCGTAATTGTTGTGATTGTGCCAGTGATCCTGATCTATGATCTAGTAAATCCTGTGCTTATATACTTCACAGCCTGAAGAGGTGTAACTTCTATGTAAGACCATTTTTCTGAGTTGCATGACTTATGTGGTCTTGAACTATATTCAGCCTGATTCGCCGTATTACAATAATATTTTGTCTCTATTATTATCTCCTTTTGTTTGCAAGTTGTGATTGGTATAATCGGTGTATTCGGTATTTAGTATTTAGTAGTGCCATGGTGTTCACGGGGGCATCCCGGAGAAAAACCACTTTCGTTTCCGAGGCGGGGCTAGAAGGGGGAGGCGCCCTGAAGCGTTCCCGCCCGTCCCCGTTCCCCATGCGATCCCACAGTTTCTCGCCATCCCGAAGTCCCGTCCCCAGTCCCTTCTGGGAGACTTACAGGAGACTCGAGGAAACTTACAGGAGACCAAAAATTCCTCACGAGGAAACTTCTGGGAGACTCAAGGGAAACTTCTAGGAGACTCCAAGCAAAATCTGGGAGACTCGAAGGAAACTTCTAGGAGACTTCCAGAGGCATGAGGCCATTAGCCTGGAGCCATTTACTATTAGCATTTACTATTTTGTACTCTGTTTTTGAAGTTTTGAAGTTTTAACATTGATGATACAAGGATAGTTGATTGTAATTATGATTCATGAATCATGATTATGAAACTCAAATTATGAAACATCTAGTTCTTGTTGCATTTTCCAATGTCTATATTTTCATTTTGATTTTCAATGTTCAATGGTTCACTAGTTCAATGAAATGATATATCATTGCAATGTGTTATTGTGTTTAAACTTTACACTTTTAAGTTTTAAGTTTTGTTTTTATGTGTTAACTTTACTTATTCCTTAGGCTTCTTTAGTTATATAATTATATTGTTATACATCTTTTTATAACTAATTTTTCAAGTACTATATGTATTGTGCCGCTCCCCTTGCCGTGAAATGCCGCCGTCCCCCTCTGATCCCCAAACTTGATTTGTCTCCCATCTAAGGCGTCCCAGCGTCCCGTCCAGATCACGAGAACTCAGGTGGAACAGTAGTGTAAGTAGTATATTTAGCATTGGGTCTATAACATAGCCCTTGGGAATTATGAGTTAGCTTGAGTCTTAGGTATGCTCCCTAAAGGTCTTAGGTTCAACTTGAGGCGTGCCTTGGCCCATCCCCAAGGGACTAGTCTTGCCTCAGTTCGCCCCCCCAAGGTAAAGTGGGGGTGTTGGGCTGGGTTGCGAGGACACCTCTGGGTTAACAAAAAAAAAGGAAAGAAATATTGAAGGGGTACTTTTGGGAGACATAAGAAGTAATTTTAAATTTAATAAAGTATTCCCTAAACCTACACGCCACATTGGGGAAATAAAATAAATTCAAATAAATTAAAAAAAGGGAAAAAAAGCAAGTTGGGTGTGGCCTTTTAGAGAGTTATAAAAGATGATTTAAGGAGCTCATTTGGATATGCTTGGTTTTGGGTATTAGGTTTTTGCTTGCTGGAGAAGCTAATTCTTCTTCTTCTTGGTTTGTGAGTACGAAAACCCTTACGGACAACATTCTCCACGTTATTGAAAGACATAATCTAGAGAATTACTTGGTGATTTCACACAAGAATCACAGCAGAGAGTTAATGGAGTTTTGATTCTTCTTCTTCTTCAGTTCTTCGAGCCTGATATTACCAGAGATTTATTGTGGTGACTGAATAAAGAGATTTCAAGGATTTATTGTAGATCTTTTGCCAGTTTGAGGCTGGTCGTACATGCTTGGTAGGGCATTGGATTCCAATTGCTGGTTGGCTAGGGTTTTGGAGGGGAATTACTTGTTGGTTGGGGTTGCCCTAGGCTGGAGATTACAGAATTTTCTTTGCATCGGCTTTGGAGGAAGGTTTTGAAGAGTGGCATCCCATTTTTGAAGTTACCAGCTTGCTGGTTGCAGCTACAGCAAATTGTCAAAGTTACTAAAATTCTCTGGGTATGTTGGATTTAGATATGTTATGACATTTTATGATCTAGGTCATCTTTGTAATTGAAGAAAATTGCATTTTCCAATCAGAATACAAATCTGGGATTTTCTGCTCATTGTAACTCTGAAAATTGTAAAATTTCCGAGTTGTTTCATTGCTGCAATCTATTTAATTTCTGTCCATTATTGCAAAGAATTATCATCTGCATATTACCTCCTTTTTCTCTCTAAACACATCAAACCAATCACAGAAAAAAAGGCAGAACAGTGGTGCATGTTACAGTTATTGTGTTTTTGTGAAAGGTTTTTCATAAGTGGATATTAGTAAAGACTTGTGTTAAGTTCTGTTTTAATACTATCTTTCATCTTGGCAAGTAATTTTGTGTAGTTCTAAGTGGTTTACTTTCCTTAAATCTTACGCTGTCATTTCAATTAGTAGATTAGTTTTTGTTAAATCCTCTCTTGTTAATGTGGATTTAATGGTTTCTATTTTCAGCTGGTTATTAAGCATTCATCTTTAAGTTTTCTTTGTTTAGTTGCAAGCACTATATACAAAAAAAACTCATTTGTGAGATAAATACCCTTTAGGTCTTGTGCTAAACCTCCAAGATCAAAAGGATTGCTAGCTTTACTTTCAGTCATCTTCTTTCATAGAAAACCCCAACAATAATCTTGTAAGATGTGCATAACTATAAACTTGTTTATAGCTTTAGGTTGAGAGTAGTGTTTAGATCTCAGGGAGCTCCCCTTGCTAATTTGAAAGGAGATTATCGTTGTGTGTTGTTCCATTTTGTGACTATCAGTTTATGACACTCACTATGAGGCACATGTTAATAAAAGTTTTATCTCATAACAAACCAAATGACTATTCAAGCTCCTAAAGCTATTGTTTTGCACTCTAACATGAATTGGATTGAAAAGGAACAAGAAGATATTCTGGACAATCTAAGGTGTTTTTCTTTCAATGAAAAGAAGAGTCTTGCACATTGGAGAGCATCTACTACTATCTTAGACAACAAAGAAAGAAATGCTAATTTTGCAATAGGGAGACCAGTTTTACCTCCTCCTGCTTAATATTAAAGAAATTTGGCTTCTAATGTTAACACAAGGTCACAAAGGAAAGCAAATCCCTCTGACTCTAACTTCCCAAAATTAGATCAACCATCTTCAAGTGAAAGATTTTTCCCATCCCTTCCTTTCTAACTCATCCAAATCTTTTCTGCATTGGACAAATAACTGCTCAATCAAATTGTAGGCAACAACAACAATGGAGTCCCATATCCTCCTTTGCCATGAGGAACTAAAATTGGTGTACTTACATTTGAAGTTTGTCATGATTCCCCTCACAAATCCAAACAGATACCTCAACTTGCATGTTGATGGTACTTAACACCCAGATGAAGACATTACAGTGTTCATCACAACTTGCAATATTCTCAGGGTTTCTCATGAAGATGTAGCAATTTGATATTTCATCATACGTCTAATCAAAAGAGCAGCAAAATGGTTTCATTATCTCACCCCAAGATGCATCGCAAGTTGGGCCCTCGTGAGTGAAAAGTTCCTAAATTGTTTCAAGCTAGCAGAAGATGAACACATTTCGTTTGCATGACTATCTAGCTTAAAGAAGGAACACAATGAGCCCATATGAGAATTCTTTTCAGTATTCAACCACCTTCTGGAAAGAATCAACACATGTCTATATTACAGAGGCGGACCAGATGTTTGTGCAATAATCGAATTAATTGATTCAACAAAGGTAGAATGTACATATAGAGATTTACAAAGCAAGATATCCAATAATCACGGTTACGTGATTATAGACGTAACAAAAAGAAATCAAAAGCATTAAAATAGGAACTACGTCTAGTTCTAATACCCTCCTTTAATGCTTAATCTATCAACTACACCAAGATGCCCCCTAAATCTAACAAACTTATCCGGACTCAAAGACTTGGTGAGAATATCTACAGTTTGATCCTCTGTCAGAACATACTGCAATGCTATGGATCCGTCTTCGACAAGTTGGCGAATGAAGTGACAATGAAGATCAACATGCTTTGTCGTTCATGGAAGACTGGATTCTTGGCGAGTTTCAACACCCCTTGATTGTCGCAATATAAGGGGGAAGATCCTGCTTGAGACATTTGCATGTCCATGAGCATCTTTCGAAGCCAAACTACCTCACAAGCTGCTTTAACAGCTCCTCGATATTCTGCTTCAATCGAGGAGAGAATCACTGCCTGTTGCTTCTTGTTGGTCCATGTAACTGCACCTGTACCCAAACTGAATACATACCCTAAAGTAGATTCCTGTCATCAACAGCACCTGCCCAATCTTTTAGTCTATATAACCAATCAGCTTTGGATCTTTGCACCTCCCATATAAAATGCCAAGGTCAGAAATGCCTTTCACATATCTCAAAGACACGCTTCGCTTTTGCAACCTAATGCTTGTACTTTGTATCGACACAGCGAGATGTAGTCATCGCAGTTTTGGCAATGGAGTCTAGTGGCAAAGAGATAGATGAGGCTGCCACAAGTTACTCTAAATTTCTGATTTGTTCTCCATGTGAATCCAATCGAAATAATAACTTCCGTTCTCCAGGGTATTAGTTTGAATCATTCTTCCGAACTTGGTCCAACAAGCTCTTGCATACTTTGATTTTGAAACAGCAAAATACCGCAGGATCGCCAAACCTCTATACCTAGGCAATAATGGAGAAGTCCCAAATCTGTCATGTCAAATGATTGATTGAGATTATGTTTGATCTCCTCAACCAGATGATTTGAACTGCCAATAATGATTAAGTCATCAACATAGACAACTAGGAAAAAGATATCATCACCAGTCCGATTGACATATAGATTAGAGTCAGAAGGACTTCGCTAAAGGCTATGATCAATAAGGTACTGATCAATCTTCATGTACCAATCCCGTGGTGCTTGCTTAAGGCCGTAGAGTGCTTTCACCAGTTTGCATACCTAGTGTTCTTTACCAGCAACCTTGAAACCAGGAGGTTGCATCTTGTAAACTTCTTCTTGCAAATTGCCACCGACGAAGGCACTCTTTACGTCCATTTGATGAACTTTCCATCCAAACTGAGCTACTATCGAGAGGACAAGCTGAATGGTACTCATCTTGGCTGTAGGAGCGAAAGTCTCCTCATAGTCAATGCCCTCTTGCTATGAAAACCCTTTGGCTACCAACCTAGCCTTCTATTTATCAAGTGTTCCATTAGCCTTATACTTAACCTTATAAACCCATTTGCAACCTATGGGTTTCTTCCCATACGAAATATCTGAAAGCTCCCAAGTGTGATTTTGCATAATGCTATGATGTTCAGCTGTCATAGCTTGTTCCCACTCAGGTGTGCCTTTAGCCTTTGTATATGTCTAAGGCTCTGAAATGCTATGACGATTGGCCATAAGAGCAAAATTCACTATATTCTACTGTTTGCTCTTATTCCAAGCAGATCTACCCTCTAGTAACTCATCATCATGAAGAGCACCAATCGTCGAAGCCCACCATTTAGGTCGTAGAGTAAATGAACCAATATTGGCATCAGGAGGAAGAACCTCTACTAGATCAGCTGGAACTGACATATCTGGAAGAACATCCAGATCGTGCTAAATAGATATCGGTGGTGGAAGTGACTGTTGAGGTACCTGCACCTCTGCGGAATCCCTCCCATAAAGTGGACCAAGTGGAAGATAAACACCCAAATCAGGATCTTTCTAAGGCTGATCCTCAGAATAAATAGGTGAAGGCTGATAGAAGAGCCCACCATTCTCATCAACTGCAACATCACAACTGAAGATTAGACGATCAGTGTCTATATCTATCAGTCTGTATGCCTTATGGTTCTCACTATAACCTGTAAACATGAGTTTCTAGCTCACGGAATCCAACTTAGTGCACTGAGCATCAAGAATCCAAACATGGGCGGTAGAGCCAAAAACCTTCAAGTGACTAATGTTTGGCTTACGTCCAGACTAGGCTTCTTCAGGAGTCATCTTGTTCACAACATGAGTAGGAGATCTATTCAGAAGATAAACAGCAGTATACACTGCTTCAACCCAAAACTTCTTAGGAAAATGTCTATGTTCCAACATAGAATGTGCCATTGTTGTAATGGTGCGATTGCGATGCTCGACTACACCATTCTGTTGAGGGGTGTAAGGTGTTGTGAATAGGCGCTTTATGCCATGTGCAACACAGAATGTGGAGAAATCTTTGGAACAAAATTCCCCCCCCCCATTATCAAACCTGACAATAATAATAGAAGAACCAGACTCTTTTTTCACCAAGGCCTTAAACTGTTGAAATATGCTAAAAACCTCTGATTTAAGCTTCAAAAAATACACCCACATCCTTCTGCTGAAATCATCAACAAAAAGCAAAAAATACCTAGATCTAGTGACAAAAGGCGTGTGAATTGGACCACATACATCAACATGGACCAACCGTAAAACCCTTGAAGCCTGCCATGAGTCGCCATCGAAGAAAGGAGTCCGATATTGCTTTCCAACCTGACAAGCCTCGCAAACTCGATGAGTTTGGGTCTGAATTGTAGGTAGACCACCAACAAGATCATCTTGTGATAACTGAGAGATAGTTCATGTTCAGGTGCCCATAACGCTGATGCCAGAGACAGCTGATAGAAGTGCTCCTGCCTGCCATAGCATGTTCTTGAGAATCACCAGAATCAACAAGTCTATAAAGACCATGATCCTCAAGTCCCTGAATGACTGTAGTTCGTGTCTCTCTGTCAACAATACTACATGAATGCACACTGAAGACGATTCCAACTAAGGAGAGTGATTCATGATCTAACTTACAGAAAGTAAGTTCATCTCCATGCCAGGTACAAAGTATACATTAGGAAATATCAAATTTCTCCCACCAGATTGAATTTGAATGTTGCCCTTGCCAACAACAGTATACTCTGCGCCTCCTCCAAAGATAACTAAATCTCTGAAAGGCGTGTACTGAATGTACCAATCCCGGCGATGCGTGAAATGGCATGAAGCACCAGAGTCAATGTACCAAGTAGAAGTGTTTACGGGATCTGTAGGACTCTTTGCCATGAGTGCAAAGAAGGCAGACTCATTCCGCTCAGTGTGCTCTGCCATATGTGCTTGCGGTCTAGACTCTCCTTGCTTGCCTTGTGCAGAGGCCAAGCGTTTCCGACAATCCTTCTTCATGTGGCCAAACTTGTGACAATAATTGCACTGAATATTCTTCGACTTCGAAGAATCTGAAGATTGCCCCTGATTGTGTTGCTGAAAGGACGAAGGCTTTCCCTTATTCTTCTGAAATTTCTTTGCAGGGAATGCCTACACTAAAGAGGATGAAGTGGCACTAGTACCAAACTGTTGTTTCCAACAATCCTATTGTAGAAGTTTATTGTAGAGATCTCGAAACGTCAAGTCAACATTAGTCACTGTAATGTTGAGTATCTCAATAAAGAGCTCATACGGATGTGGTAGACTCTTCAGAGTGATCACCACCATATCTTCTTCCTCCATTTTCCAACCAATAGCCTCGAGCTGATCTCGAATGTCCTTGATCCTAGTCAAGTGTGTCTGCAGAGGTGTATTCTCATCCATGATGATGGAAAACATGTTCTTTAGAAAGAACGCACGACTCTTGTCGGAAGTCTCATGAAGAGCTTTCAGAAGATCCCAAATCTCCTTCGCTGATTTACCTGACGGAACCTGAGGTAATTGGTCATCAATGACTAATAACTTTATGAGCATAACGGCTTCCTGATTCTGCTCATCAAACTTCACCTGATCCTTATCAACTGTGAGAGGTCTTATCGTGGTGCCCAGAACAATCTAGTCAAGACATCAATCCTCAAATATCGTCATCATACATTGATACCATGTGTTTTAGTTGCGACCATTGAACTTCTGACTGTTGTCCAACATGATGTTGGTCAAAGAGGCCATGCTTGACGCTTTTCGAGGCACGAAAAACGAAGATGATGCAAGTAGATAGACGGCACAAAATTTGAGACAACACACCCTTAACACGAAGAAATACGAACACGGATTTCGAGGCACAAAGAAGAATTTCAGCAAATTTGAAAAACACGAAACCCTAGGTACAAAAAAATACTTGAAATACTAATGACATGAATTCCAAGGCAGAAATAATGATTGAAAACAGGTTCAAATCCCGAGGCGAAAATAGGTACAACTAGCTCAAATCCTAATGTACAGATTTCTGACAAACCCAGAAAAAAACGACAAAGACCCATAAATCTTTGCGAAAAACCCACAAAGAATATGTTCGTAGATTTTTGACCCATCCAAGAAATCAGAGGATTTTTCCCAATTTTCAAAAAATGCATTTCTAAGAAATCTGCATAGAATCCTGCCAGAAATGGAAGAGGAAAAACGCGGCCCAAATACAACAGAAAACTCACAAATATTATTCTGGAAATCACGTCACATATATCAGAAAATTTTCCAAAAACCCTAGTGGCCCAAGAGACACCAAATTGCGCTCCAAAAGCCCGTTGAAATCTCTGAAGGTCACGCGGGTGAAATAGCAAGAAGAGGCAAATTAAAAATCGTGCAATCGCATGCAGGAAGTTTTCAAAGTTGCGCGCGGGTTTGAAAGAGTTAGAAAAACGTGTCCAAACTCAAACAAAATGCAAGCTAGTAAAACACACGCCCAGAGCACAAAAATACGACTCTTTACACAGGAAAAATCCTCCCAGACAAGAAGAAAGGCGATTTGAGAAGGTTGAAGACGCGCCTTAGATCACAACTAGAACACGACGCTATGAGAAAAACCCGTCGAAAAACCTTCAAACAAAAACGCGAATCAAGACCCTTGCACGCCGAGATTGATCACACTCAACGAAGAAAAAAATTTCAGAAGAAAATCACTTGATTTTCGAAGTGTTGAAAAAATCACGATAGGCACCCAAATAAGAAAGACACGCCCAGAAATGAGCAACTCTATCACTTGTCGCAAACACAGAGTATTCAGAAAAATGCCAGATCGATCGCCCGCTCTGATACCATATTACAAATGCGAAGCAGATGTATATGCAATAATTGAATTAATTGATTCAACAAAGGTAGAATGTACATATAGAGATTTACAAAGCAAGAGATCCAATAATCACGGTTACGTGATTATAGACATAACAGAAAGAAATCAGAAGCATTAAAATAGGAACTACGTCTAGTTCTAATAGTCTAAAGCCTTCTCCAAAGATTCTCCTGAGTGGCTTCATCAATGCACTTCCTTCAAAGATTGTGTTCCTAACCACAACCTCTAAAATAGATGATCTTGAAGATGTTCAGGCAGGAGCAACCAAGCTGAACGGTCATATGATTACTATTGGGGAGAGCAATACAGATTCAGTTAGTCCTTTGATCCAAAATCTAGCAGATCCACTGTTGTGACAAGTTGTTAGTGACATAACTCTCATGAAACATCAATTTCCACAAATGCTCCAGCAAAGCTATATCAAGGTGCTCCATGCAGAAATTTCAGCTCTTCAAATGGGATGAAAAGACCCCAATTACCTGTTACTCCTAATAGAATAACATTGGAGGCTCCTCCCAACAATGGTCCAAATAATTCATATTCTTTCCACAATACAAGTGATTATGATGGCAATAAATGTCCTAAAACACAGGATGTTGCAGCTCAGAAGTCAATAATCAAGGTTTATCCAGTAACTAAAATCTTCTTCCAAATCACTCCAATGGCAACTCTATTATGAGTTTCACTCAAGATGAAACCTCTTTTGAAGAACAATGTACCAGTCTCCTCAGTCCACTCACTGGATTCACCTATGCCCAAAATCAGAAAATTGTGAAAGAGAAATTGGATAAAGAAAAGTTAGAGCAAATGAAGGGAAAAGAAAAATTGGATGTAGATTCAAGCCCATCTTCATCTCAGGCAATTAATGTGATCCTAGGATCAACTGAAACTGCTCTTAATTTCGATATCTTGGACTACATGACCAAAACTAAAAAATAAATATCACAAATAAAATTCTTTGAAAATCATCCTCAACAGCTTGAATGAGTAGTTAGTTATGTCAAGAAAGTTGCTAAATTAGCTAGCATCCCTCAAGCTTTGGTTGAATCATCTGTAGCTTCTCAAAACAAATCAACAAGTTTGACGATTAGTTTGCTTTAAAGTTGTTTTCCTTTCACTTTTTTTGCAGCTTGAGGATGGGTTTGTTTTAAAGCAATTCTTTTTGTGATATTTCATTATTATTCTAAAAACCATAAAAGGTATTCTTTGTAACCCATAAATAATAAAAAATGATAGTTGAAGTCAAGTCCCCTTTCTAGAACTAAAGAATTAATAATATTTTTAAATGGGCCCGATCACTTTTGGCCACTTCAATATTATTTAGGTCCTGAGTAATGTTTAAAAAGTGTTTTTTAAACTTTATTCAAAATGTAACTCAAAAAGGAATTATTGGATGTAATTTAAAATATTTTTAAATACTTGGAGGGCAAAGTAAATTTCAATAAAAATAAAATAAAATGGAGGCCCCTAAAAAGGCAACAATAAAAGAGAGGTCAAGGTACAAAGCAAAACATCTGATTTTGTCATTTTATTATTCCTTTCATTTTGGCTATTGAAGCATTCGAGGATGAAAATCCTTGGTGTTGTAGATCCAAAGAACGAAAACCCTCTTGGCTTTCAATATTCACATTTAAGGACGAAAATTCTCTTGGCTTTCCATAGCTAGATTTGAGGATGAAAACCCTCATCTCCATTTGAGGCAATTCTATTCAAGGATTGCACTTGGGCTTATAGATTGCATTGGTTATCAAATAAAAAATCAGATCTGGGGTTTCTATGTTGGTGTTTCCATGTTTATTGCTGCTGTCATAATTTATCCAACAACTTGGTATCCAATTCTACTTAGATATTTGGTGAATTTCAACGTATGAGGGTTTCATATAAACATTGGTGAATGACAGTATCGCTGTCCACAAAAAATCAGCCATAAATCAGCAGTCCTATTTGATATGCTTGACATATGCAATTTAGATTTGATGTTTATGTTGCATTTGAGGATGTATACCAGCATTATGAGGGTTTAATTTTTTTTTTGAGTGTAAGTTTGATTTACAAGGGTTTGCAATATTGCATTACTACTAATCAGCTAGGTCTTGAAATCTACATTTGTCATTTGATTATTGTTTCAGTTTGCACATGTTTGATATATCATCCATTTCCTAGAGTTGTCTGGTTGGGGACATTACATTTAGGATTTAAACCCTAAATGATGAAGGTTTTCAACATTAAACCTTATCCATTAGGGTTCAAAACTTATACCTCGAAACACCTAGTCCCTGACAAAGACTTAATCCTATTTTTAATGTTTTATAATATTAAAATTATTAAATACTAAGATTTAAACCTGACTCTAAATTACTTTTAGTTGAGGCTTAGAGTTAGGATTTATAAATTTACTAACCCTAATCCTAAACTATTTTTTGGCTTAGGGGTAGGGTTTTATAAAAGCTTAACTCTTAAGTTAAAGCCCAACTCTAAACTAATATTTTTGGATTAAGGTTAGGGTTGGTATTCTTTTAGGTTTTCAAGTAACCCTAATGGCTGTTTTTTGATTTGGTTTACTGACTTCAGTTATCGATCATGCCACATGAAAAGGATTTTGTATGACTTATTGCAACCCTATGCCTAATTCCAACAAAATAAAATGCATTTTTTTTGGAGTTGAATCCAATGGTGGCATCCACCACTTCAAATGGTCTATGAGAAACACAAATGTCACTCATCACGCTTTGTTGTCTCTTGATGCTCATGTAAAAAACAAACTAAGAACACAAGGGCAATTCTTAGATCAACATCTATTGAGGCAAGCGTCAATCCTTTGAACAAGGATTAATCTTCACAATTACAGGAGCCTTGTCCAAATACTCCTACACCTTCTAGCATATCAAAAACTAACACAAGCAAGGGCAGCATAAATTTTTTATCCAAAGCATAAACATCTTTAGAGAGCACACAATGGAAGAAGAGTGTTCAAAAGTAGGCCAAAAGGCTATTGCCAATGTTTAGTATCATTCTAGTATCCAATTAAACATTGCTAAATTTGTATACTAAGAAGTCATGGTTGATACAGTTGTAGTTTTGGGTCCTGCCTTCTATATGAGAGCTTGAGGAATGTATGAGATGCAATGAGATCTAAGCAATGTTCTTGCCATGAATCGCAAATAGTTGCCAAAGATAGGGTACACCAATATATCAAATGGGTAAATAGCTAGGAGAAACCGTAATCGAGTGATTTTCCTTGTGGCATCAAAGATTGGCATGATTTTCTTTATATCCTTGATGCATTGGATAAAATCAAATCAGCATAAGCACTTTTCTCCTTATTTGATGAGGTAGTGGCTAAGGTAGCGCCATATATGATCTAAATTATCCTTAAAAAAGTTGTTAATTGTGTGGCACCAAGAAAATTTTGATGGAGAAGTATTCAACGTTGCTTTAGAGCGCATATGCAGCATATTGACTCGATTTAAACCTAGAAGACATTGGCAAGACTCTATAGGTTAAATCTATTGTACAGCGTGGGAAGAACATAACAAAGTTTATCTACAATCACACCATGTTCCTCAGTGTTGCAAACGTTCACTAATGTAAAGGAATTTGTTGACCCATGAATGACTAGGTTTGCTACCTATTTTCCCACATTGCAAAACATATGCATACAGAAGATGAATTTTAAATAAATATTACTTTCAAGTTTCAACTAAGTGGCTTGACTCTAGCTTTGCTAGTCACTTACATGGTAGGACTGTAACCTTTATTTTTTACGAGACTTTTGGGTTGAATACACAACAGATTGTGCAAATTTCAAAACTGTTGGTCAGAGTTTTGAATATAGTTGATGGGGAAAAATCCCCTATGTGCCATTTCTATGATGCCATGGATAGGATACAGAGGCTATTAGGACCAAGATACACAATAAAGAGAAATACTTGTCAATATAGGAAATCATTGATGAGGGGGGATCAGCAAATGCATTGCTACCTCCATGCCAAGTGCCGTTTTATACAGAGTTCTT
>VDFB02038240.1:0-47836 GCA_007258455.2 Sequoia sempervirens | reverse complement strand
AGACTCTTGACTCACTGGGACATGGTTGAATGGTTCCCTTTTGTCTTCTCCAATGGTGCTACGCCTGTGTTGCAGCAACATTGAAAGGCTTCTAAAGGTGCAGATTTCATGAAGAAGACTCTGGGCGTCGTTGACTCGAAGGGTCTAGAATGGATGGCTGACTTCATCAACGATTGCTCTGACGAATCCCTGGTGATTCCTTTGTAACTATCTATAAATGTTTTATGTGTTTTTTTTTTTTTCTTTGGTTTATAGTAGTTAGGACATAGTCCTGATCATAGGGGTTAAGTTGAGTATCTATATTATCACCAAATTTTGTTGTTATAATGGCATATGTAAGGACAATACATATGTTTTGCAGCCCAAAATATGTAGAAATGGGATGGGCTATTCATCTTTTTGTGGGCCATAAAATTAGAATATGTAATTGAATTTTTTTATTAATAGAAAGGGAGCAATCTTTTTTATTGCATTTTATGGACAAAAAATAATAATAAATTAAAATTATTTGAAAGTCTCTATCATTAGTAGTATATAATATTGATCAATAACATTGCTTGTAAATTAGATTATTTGAAAAGAATTCTCATAAGATAAGATTTTGTTTGAGGATCTCACGATATTGAAAATTAATTTTTGAATACTCAAATTGAAAGAAAAGTTTAGGAGAACCTTGGTCTAGTGTGTCTTTTATAGTTTGTTTTTGTGTATGGTTAGCTTTTTCCTTTAGTTTTATTCATGTCACACCCCTTTTGTGGGATTATAGTGTATGCACATTTAATTCATTGTTTGGGAAGAATAGGTGTTTTTAACAAATCAAAGTCATATCTTTTGCAACAAATGTTCTATTTGTTGAAGTGAGTAACTAGGATGCAACTAGGATTATCAATCTGCAACACCAAATAACCTCCACACACATAAGAGAGAAGCAACAACAAAAGATGCTATTCCACCAAACAAGAAATATTAAATGATGCAAGATTGACAAGATGTCTTGCAAAATGTAAGAAGCCTTTCTTATAAAGGCAACGTGAGATATAGGATTAAACAAGATGATGACAAATGTCTTAATCCTATAATATGAGACAACTAACATAAAAATAATTATATAGCTTTGGACACAAGAAGTAAATGACATAAGAATTTAGATAAAATCTCATCAAGACAACTAAGACTTCTAGAAATATTCCTAGGATCTAAGTAAACTTAACATGTGAATAGGACCTACAAGGTGAACTAGTTAGCTAGAACACCATATTCAAACAAACACACCCCCTTAAGTGCAACTTAGGGAGGAAAAAACTAATGTAAAGATGAAAAAGGTGGGTCCTAACAACAAGGCATGATGAGGTACCCAAGTACAAACAATCTCTCACAAATGGAGAAAAGGAGAAAACCCATGTGGGAGAAAACTCATCTCTAAATGAGAAATACAATGGACTAAGAATCCTCCAAAAAAAAAGTCCCAAAAGGAATATGAACATGAAAAACATCATTGAAGCATGAAAAATCGCAAAAAAATATCAAAATGTGACTACTATAGTGTTTAAATTGAAGAACCTCCCCTAAAAATAGGATGATGATTAGTATCAAGAAGACAACCTACATGAGTGCACCCAACTACACTGCTCAAAAAATTATCAGATGGAAAACATAGGAAAAATATGTCAATCAAAGACACAGATGACATGATTTTGCACAAGTGACCCCAATGACACTACTCAACCAATGCAATTCAAAAATATAAGTGTCAATATTTTGAAAAATATTGATCAACGGAGGATGGAAGACTATAACCTCCATAAAATAGGAATGCAAGAGTGTATATATGGTAAATGCTCAATCTCTCCAAAATGTATGGGTAGCCAACCTCTACATCTACATAGTACATAGAAACAAATACTAGATACATAGCTCACTCCAAAGTGAAACCAAGAAAGCATTGGAATGAATAGTATGATACCCTCTATAATGTTGATTGGGGAGAGGAATGGCGAGTCCACTGAAATTGTGTGTCACTATGTATTGCATGAAGGAGAACAAACAATATTTGAAAGTGCACAAGAGATTACCTACAATTGAAAATGGGTGTGCATAAACAACGTAAACACGCATGAGGCAAGAATCACTAGGATTTTTTTTTTTTGTGGAGAGACTCACTTGAAAAAGGTGTGATGATCAATAACTAAGACAATACAAATTCCCCCATGGCACTTTATAATACAGTGTGATACAAAATATGGTGCAACAAGCTATGTGAAATCTCCAAAAGCATGTGCAATAGTGTGACACTTTATCTCAATGCACCCACAAATAAGAAAATGCTTACAAAAACTGCTCAAAATGTTCACAAAGGATAAAATGTTAGATATACATATAAAGCAACCCAAATGAAGCCATCCCATACAAAAAAAAGGATTTTAGGTGCAAAAATATCCAAGTAATCAACCTAAGTGTTAAAACAAAAAAAAATGAATTCATTATATGTAAGGCCAAATCTGTAAAAGAAACCTTTCCAATGTCAAATGAATCTAAAAAATGGAGGAACTAGGAAAAAGCTATGAGCTTAAGAGAAAAAAATGCGCATTTGACTTCAACAAGATATAAAATTCACCAACAAAAAAATATAAGAAAAATACCTACACCATTGGATAGTGCACAAAACCATCTTTCTGCCAATATCTTGTTTGCTGAAATTTGGCTCCTAAATCAAAAGTTATGGCAATTTTTTAGATCTTGCTAAAAATACCAAACAAGCAAAAGAATTATCCCCCTATTTTGGACATTGGTTGCCCATGTGACTAAGGGTAGGCAGTAAGGTGTTGTTGGGCACAAAATATTTATTGAATTTATTTATGAAAAAATATTATTTAAAAAATAGGTTTGAAAAAAATTAAATAAATGAGGGGGATTAAATCCCCTCCTAACACCCCTATAAAGAGGGGTGTGCCCTAAGGGGCTGTCACCCTACTTGGAGCCTAGGAAATAGATAGGGTGATGGTACCTAAAATATACTACCCCTATTAAAATGGTGGGGGCCAAGGCCACTACATCTTGAAGGCCCAACTACCTTTGGTAGCTAAATCTAAAAAAAAGTTGTAAGAGAAAATTAATAATATTTAAAAACAAAAAAAAAATTAAAAAAAACTTTCTTTTCTATCAAATAAAAATCATGAGGCCCTGAACCAAGGGGACATATGAACCTCTTGGGAAAAAATGCTTCAAAAATACTTAATATCGAATATGGGTAAATTTTATACCAAAACTCATCTATTCAGCCTTTTGGATGCAATGGAAGAGTCTAATTGGACAAAAAAGCTCTAATAAAATGTTTTTTTACCAAATATGAGCTTCAAGCTCTTGTTTTCTAATGTTGACAATGATGGCCAAATAAAGTGAAACAAAATCCAAATCTAACTTTCTCGAGCCTCTTGGATGCAATAGGGTGGCAAAAAATATTGTCACTATAGTCAAAAGAATTGCAATCACCAGATCTTACCAAAAATCACCCATGCAATATGGGATCAAAAAATCTTTGCAAATCCTTTTTAATTTTCCATTTCATATTAAAACACAAGAGAAGAGCATACATGAAATCATAAGATCATACAAGAAACTAAAATTACAATAGAAAAACTTGATGGTAGAAACTCTCTAAAAATGGAAGGGGCTTGCCAAATTCAAAGATTTGATACTGGGTCGGAATCACTCACACTCTAATACCATGTTAAAGTGAGTAACTAGGATGCAACCAAGATCATCTATCTAAAACACCAAATAACCTTCACAAACACAAGAGAGTAGCAACAACAAAGGATTCTATTCCACCAAACAAGAATACAATACATTACAATATTCACAAGATGCTTTCTTATATTTAGGCAAGGTGATAAATATGATTAGACAAGATCATGAAAAGTGTAAAAATTCATACCATGGAACATTTATTTAGGGTTTGACTACATAGATCTTGTTATCTTTCAAATCTAAACCTCATTTATAGATTCTAGCATGTAATTCCCTTTGTGTAAATAGCTTCACAATAAACAACTATGGTATCCACACATCAATGCCTAAGCCTTGGAGTGGTTAAATATTTCTACTGAATTTAGCTTCCTTTCAAGAAAGATGAAAGTTTTTTAGTGTTTTTAACTAAGTTGAGGTGTCAAACACACACATCAATAGATTTCCCCAAGAATTGATCTTGTTTATCTTTTGAAAAAACCATTCACATGAAAATGAATTAGCTAGAGAGCTCTATAATGAATGGTTCACAAGGTAAAACACTTTCTAAAGAAATTTACAAATGGAGTAGCATGTGAAGTGGGCTTGATCTTGGGAGGAACTATATATTGAAGTGTGCTTGAGCGAAAGTAGTATGGGTAGAGGTGACCTCTCAAAATTTCTTGGTGTTTCACCTAAATGTAATGAGTGTTCAATGGACCCTTAATGATCATAAGAGATGTGTTCTTTTGAACCACTAAATTTGGATCAAGAATATTGAATCAAAATAATGTACTTGAATATCAATAAAATATCATATAAGTTCATTACCCTATGAATCCACTTACATAAAAATGAATAAATGAGCTAGGGAGCCAAAGTAGTACCTAGATGGGTGACCTCTCAAGAAATCTCAATGTTTCACTCCTATGAGGAGAACCTAGAGGAAATTATTTCTAAGTGGAATATTAATAGTAATGAGTTATGGATTCTTGTGAATTGCTACTCATAAATATGCATTAATAAATTGACTCAAAAATCTATAGTTGAATATTAATAAAAAATCACATAATTTGATACATTACAAAACTACTTACATGAAAGGGAATGAGAATGAGATATGAATATTTTACAATGAATAATTCATAGGGAAAAATAATTGTTGAATATTTCTTAAATGAGGTAGTAGGTTAAGTGGACTTGATTTTAGGGAGAACTCCATGGTTAAGAAATCAAAGCTAGAATAAAATTAAGATGGGTGACTTAAGAACTCCATATGCTTCACCCATATTAGCATGATCACCTAAATTCATTGAGTGCTAATTGGATAATTTGTGATTATGGTAGTTGTGAACCACTACTCATAAGAAAATGTGTCAATTAAAATTTACTAAAAACAATACAATTGAATCCTAATAAAACATCACATAATTTGATACACTATGGAAACTTCACTTACACAAAAATAAATAAAAATGAGCTATAGGGGTATTTTACAATTAACATATTATAGGGAACAACAGTATTTGAAGGTTGAGTAAATGAGTTAGCAATCTAAGTGGGATTTATATTGGGGAGAACTTCATAGCTCAACATGCTTGATCCAAATTAGTATTAGGATGGGTGACCTTATAGAAAGTCTCAATGCTTTAACCTTGTGAACATCACTCACATACTTGGCAAGTTCTAAGTGTATCATTCATTCTCATGGGAGATGAGACATAATCAGCCACTACTCATAATATATGGATCATTAAAAATAAATTAAAGTTATGCAATTAAATTTTGATAAAATAACAAAAAACAATTGTAATGCATGGTGTTGTAATGGTGAAATTTGAATTCCCATGCCATTTCATATTTATTTTTGTGCTAATTCTATAAGAATTCCTTGATAAATTTACATATTGATAGATAATGCAATCTTGTGTAAAATTGGGATCTTTCCCTTTATTGTTACTCTTCCATTTAAACGCATTCCCACATCATTTATTCATACCTTATATCCATTTTCTCACATTCTCTTATAATATTCATTCATTTTTCCTCTCCATGCAATATTGCATCCCTCTTAATTTTTCTAATAGCTAAAAATTAGTTGTCCACTATTTTGATCTTAACCTTTAAATCATCACTCATGATTATATCTTCTTATAAATGCATTATGAGTATAATGACAAGATCTAAACTCAAGCTCTTAAAATTTGATGCATCAAGTTTATGCTCATGGAATTTGACTACAAGACCATTTATTTGACCTCTAACATTCAAATTCAAGTCCAAATTATGATAAATTTCCATTCACTATTTTCTTATCTATAATTGACTAAACACATATTTGTACAAATTATTGTTATATACTTGTATATGAAGATTTTCAATTTTATTCATTTGATCAATCCACACATTTATTCAAATATCATTCACATTTATGAAAGGAAACGCTTCAACTAGTAATCTAAAATGAATATATATATCTACACCAACAACATATACATGGCTAAAGAGTGTTTGCATTGATCTTTTACCCAGTTTTTTAAGAGTTCGGCCAAAAAAAACATATTCCTTTGTGAAACTAACAATAATTTTTCAAATATATTTATAAATAGATGATATAAAGAGAAACTAGATGAAACAAAAGCTAGAGTTGTATAGATTACACCTAATCATTTCTAGGTATATCTGTTGTAATTCTCTCACACACACAGTAACCAATGAAGTAGAAATTACAAACAGAGTTGTTTTAATCATGATGTTGCCTTGACAATCTTGGTTGCTTTCTAAATTAAACCCACAATGTGACTGAAATCTGTGAACCTTTGTTGGCCACTTCGACGATCTATCGACTGAGAGTTGCCTGTTCGAGCCAATCCTCTTCCTAATTACTAAAAAAAACAAAATCATATTAGCATGAAATTCACAATAGAAAACTTGGATATGGCTATTATTGCTGCCCCAACTTGAAGTTGCGTCTGTCCACGGCAATTTTGCAATTCTGCCTTATGTCAACATTTGCATATTGTAATACATAATCAGTTCTATTGTAGACATAGGAATGTACGTTTTTTTTTCTTCAAGCTTGTTTTTACCTTGGCAGATGCAAAAGTCTTGGTTTGTCCTCAACTCACGAGTTTGATGGCCAGAATATGAAGAACTGTGTTTGTTGGAAGACCCATGATTAAATAAAATGAGACTTTTGCTAGATGTTGGAATGACCAATTTGTAACAATTATGTTGATTGTTTCAAAGCTAATTCTTGTAGTTACATCATTGAATAAAAAAATGCATTTTTTTTTCATTTTGATCCTCCAAAGAGTCAAATAATTATCTTTCAAAATTTCTACGTAATCCAAGACAATGCATTACATCTATATTTGACTGTATAGAGATACTCAAAAATCATTTTCTTTTGACTGAATCCACCCTATCCAAATTTTAATTGGTTTGTATACAGTTGGGAATGGGCAGTGCATTAGAAACTCTCTGTGGTCAGGCTGTCGGAGCAGGAAAACTTCAAATGCTTGGAGTGTATTTGCAGCGTTCCTGGTTAATATTGCTGGGTACAGCAGTGCTTTTGAGTTTTATTTACATCTTTGCCAGCCCGATTCTTAAGCTGCTGGGACAGGAGGAGGATGTATCTGATCTAGCGGGAGAATATGCACTTTGGATGCTTCCACGGCTGTTTCTCTATGCATTAAATTTCCCAATGCAAAAGTTTCTTCAGGCACAACGCAAAGTCATGGCCATGGCTTTGATTGCCTTAATTGCATTGATAATCCATGCCTTTCTGAGTTGGTTATTAATCTTCGAAGTGGGTTTGGGGTTAGTTGGAGCAGCTATTACATCAAATCTAGCATGGTGTATTATCGATACTTTTCAGTTTTTATATATAATTTATTTTTGCCAAGATGCTTGGAAAGGATTCTCCTGGCTTGCTTTTCGTGATCTATGGCCTTTTGTTCGACTTTCAGTGGCTTCGGGTGTTATGCTATGGTTAGTAGCACAGTGGTTGTGGTTGTTTTCTGTTCTGAACTCAATTTCTCGTAAAAACATTATTTAGGAGATGGCAAAGCAATATCTCTAACGAAGTGTATCAGTCTGTGTTAGTCATATTCATTTGTGGTAGTTGATATTTTCAGTTTGGAGTTCTGGTATATGACGTCACTGATTATTATGACGGGTCATTTGAAAAATGCAACAATTGAAGTCGATGCGCTATCCATCTGGTAAGAAGCAACTCCGCAAATCTATTTTAAAACTCTATTGTCTAGTAGCATAGCTGTAAGCACAACTACATGTCTAGTTCTAGCTCTTACTGGGTGTAATGAACTCATGCATTTAGGTGTAAGGCAGCTTCGCATTTCATAGGTCAAAGGACCTGCACACAAATTAGCCGTCTAGTCATGGTGTAAACTGTTGCACTTGCAATTAGTAGTTTAGTGTACCCCTTCTGACAGTTTTCAATCTGTTCCTTTTACAGCATGAATTTGAATGCATGGGAAGCCATGATCTTCATCGGTTTCAATGCTGCCATTAGGTATGAATGTTTCTGTTAGTATATCATGTTTCATATTCGTTTTGAGTTCTTTTGAAACGAAACTTATTAGTCCAAGGTACAAGAGGTTGCTTGAACAAATGAAAGATTTCATTTTTAAGTGGCGGCTTTGGTAAACTTGCAAGCAGTTCTTAGTTTGCATTCAGTTTATGCAGTGTGAGAGTATCGAATGAACTGGGAGCTGGTCGCCCTAAAGCTGCAAAATTTTCTGTTGTGGTGGTGGTTCTCACGTCATTGTCAATTGGCCTTATATGTATGTGCATCATTCTTGCAACCAAAAATGAGTTTGCAGTACTATTCACGACTAGTGAAGTGGTCATGGAAACAGTGTCCACTATGGCAATGTTACTTGGAGTGACGATGGTTTTAAATAGTGTACAACAAGTTCTATCAGGTAGAATGTAAATACTAATTCACAATTAATGGTTTACGTGTATGTAGTATTGGGAGCTGAGCAGTTTATACTATATAATTGAGGACCTCTTCGATTATGGGTTCATACAGTTGTATCATAATTTTTGAAGCCTCTGTGTTTTTGTGCAAAAAACTCAGGTGTGGCTGTAGGCGGAGGTTGGCAAGGTCTGATAGCCTATGTAAACATAGGGTGCTACTATGTCGTTGGATTACCCCTTGGCCTTCTTATGGGATATAAATTCGACCTTGGAGCGAAGGTAGACTTGGGTTCTTCCTGTCTAGGATCCAAATTCTCGATAGCTCTTTGTTGTCTGCCCATTGCCAATAAGTATAAAGGTCTTCTGAATTTGATCTTTGTATGTTGAAACAGGGCATTTGGATTGGCATGATTAGTGGAAAAGCCCTCCAGACTCTCATTTTATTGTTAATCACATATTTCACTAACTGGAATCGAGAGGTAAAGCATCATATTTCTGCAGCGGCCGTTGGGACATTATCTCATTATGTGGTAACTAATTTTCTTTTGTAGTGCAGGCTGCTCAAGCCGAGGATCGTATCAGGATATGGGGAGGATTAGCTGAGTCTTACACAAATCGAACACTGAAAGTAAGCTTGTGCATGTTAGATTACTTGAAAAACACTAGGAACTGTACAACTCAAGTTACCTAAACTTGGTCACATTCTGACTGACCCTCTCAATTTGGAGCTGCAGGGGGACGAGAATGTTGAATATGAGAACATCCCTTAAAATATAGAAAATCTTCCACTTACAGAAAATCTTTGGCAAATAGTATCGAGAAGATCCATGACATGCTCAAGCAGATGGTTAATCATTAGGCTGATTGACGTTACAGTTTTTTCTCTGGATTCAGATATATGAAATACGGGAAGCCTTTGGCGAACCAGCTATACCATCAATCCAACTTCAGTGTATATCTTCTGTCCTGGGAAACCAAAAAAATAAGGCTTTTCCATCCGTGGAGGATAAATTTAGTAGAAAAAAAGAAAAAAATGATCGGTTTCCAGTTTGAAGTGATCTGTATGCAACTACACTGAGTTATAACAAAGTTTTATTACTATGATTTGTAAATTTAAAAATTGTCATTCTATTGAATTAAAAATATTCGAAGTTTGAGTGTTTTGCATTAAAATAATATAGATATCTTTGTGAGAATCAATTTGCCCAATACAACTTAAGTGGACCTAATGGTAAAGGTGTGTATATATTATATAAAAGATTTATGTTCGAATTGGGAGGAGAATGGAAGCGTACACATTAATGAACAATATATAAGGTCCGTAGAAAATCCGATTCCCTCATTGACGAAGTTTTCATACACCAATTTGTTGTCTGGATATTGGTGAGCAAAAAACTTCCTTGAAAAGATTGTCACCAAAAACCATCATTTAATTATCAAATATATATATATATATATATTTCTTTCAAGATGGTTGAAGCTCTCTGCAAATAATCTATAAATAGTAATATGTACTATATATAATTTCCTAGTCCATTTGAAACGAAACCTCAGTTCTGGGCAGCTCGTTAATGAAAGATGGAAGGTTGGTTTTAGGATTGAATAAATTTAGTAATTATGGTACGATATTTTTGTGGATGAACAACTTTCATACATTTGGGCATTTGCTTATGTTTAGAGGGAATTTGCACAATATCCGTTTGGATAGAATTGTGTAAATATTCAAACATTTACATGTAGATTATTGAGGGGAAAGGCAGAGAAAGAACAGAATACTAAAATAGCAAATTTTAAATATATATATATAAAGAGCTTCAGCCCTGTTTGCATACGAATGTTTATAACAAAGTGCCCTGTTTCACTGCAGAGCTCAAAAAACCATATGGACAGCAATTTTTTTCATAGACAGAAGCAGCTCTGTTAAACCTTTTTTGCAGAAACAGAAAGACAAAAGACAGAGATTTCTATTATATTACAAACTACCAAAACAAAACTATCAAGAGCAGCTGCCTTCTCTCATACAAAGACAGTACCTAGCATTAAAGGTGAATATAATATTGCAAAATAAAAAGGACTGAGCCCATTCGGTTGAGAGGCTAGTCATACCAGCGGGACAGCAAACTTGCAGCAAGAGAAAGACAGGACAGAGCAATGGAATGAGTCAAACTTATCAAATATTACCTATACTGAGACATAAGAAGTTGAAGAGACAACAGACCAATTAATAAACAAAACAACAGTATTTGGGATTATAATTCCAACCCTACTCTTCAATCACAACTATATATATATATATAGTCTTAGTGAAGATGTCTTTATATTGATCTTCAGACCTACAAAATTTCAAATAGATCTTTCCATTGTTTGATCAATTTTTTTTGATGAAATAGTATCTACTATTAATATGCTTACTAATCTTGTGAAATACTGGATTCTTGGATAGTATTATCGTTGAATTGTTGTCACAATAAATCTTTATTACTTCTTTTTGTTTGTGCCTAAGTCTTTCAAAACATTTTTCATCCAAATTGTTTACCCTGATGTTCCTATTACTACTACATATTGTGCTTCAGTAAATAAAACTATGAATATGGGTTGTTTCTTGGATGTTCATTATACTACACATACTCCAAAATGGAAGACATAACTGGATGTGTTCTTTCTATAATCAATGCTACCTACACAATCACTATTTTTGTATCCTATGAATTTGAGCTCATTTGACCTTAAATACCGAATTCCATGATTTTTTGTTCTAGTCACATATGTATCTTAAAATTATTTTTCCTACTTGCCAATGAGAACCTTTTAAAGATTTCATGAACTTTGAAATAAGACTTACTACATACATTATATCTGGTCTTGTAGTTGTTCAGTACATGAAACTACCAACAATTTTTATAAAATGTTGGGTCAATATTGGATCCTTTATCATCCTTGTTTAACTTCAATCCTATTATAATTGGTGTTGAAGCTGATTTACAATTTATATTAAACCTTTTAAAATTTTCATTTGCATATTTAGTTTGAAATATGAATATACCATTTTCATTTTAATTCACCTCAACACCAAGAAAATATTTCATAAAACCCAAATCAGTCATTTCAAATTCTTTCTTTATGGCTCCTTTAAACAAATAAATTGATAAGTCACCTATGAATATCAAATCATCAACATACAAACATACAATTTTTTATTTCACCTTGTTCATTCATTTTTGTATATAATGTAGGCTTGTTGTTGCACCTATTGAAACCATATAAGAATCAATTCTATTGTACGATGCTCTTGGGGCTTGCTTAAGTTCATAGAGTGCTTTCTTGAGTTTGTAGACTTTATCTTCATGGCCTAAAATCTTATACTCTGGTGGTTGCTCAACATATACTTCTCTTTTCTAAAACCATTTAGGAATGTTGATTTTACATCTATTTGATATACATACCACTTACTTTGAGCTTCTATTGCTAATATTGTTCTCAAGTTGCCCAAATGAGCTACTAGAGTATGTGAAATCTGCCCCAAGGCCACTACAATTTCTTTTAAGTTCAATTCACATCAACTACCAACTTAACCATCTGAGCCTCTTTCATCTAGATTAGAAGTGTTGACTTCAATAGTTCTCGATTCACCATGGTGATGACAAATCAACATCACACTTATATGCTTACACTCAAAAGTGATAAGCTCCTAAATTATTAGTGTCATTCCTAGACCCAAACCTAAACCTCAAGGGTTCATGATGACCCTGCCTACATATCCCCTCGTGGGAATCAGAGGCTTTGTTCTTCATCCACCAATGTTAGAGGGAGTTCATTCTCTCCTCGTGTATGAGATCTTTGCTCTCACCTTTAACCTAGGACTATTTGTTAAGCATAAGATATCAAATTAGTCCAATTATGATAGAACAATAATAATTATTTTCCATCAAGTATTAGGTCCATGCCCAACATTACCAATTCTTGAATACTCATGAATATACAGGGGTCATATCATACCATAATTCTAAGATCCTATATTTTTTATGTACATAGTGATTGTCTCAAATATGCATCACACATATACAATGAATAGCTCTAGCATACATTACATATACCCAATGACTAGCTCTAGTATACATCATAATTACATAGTGACTAGCTCCAACATACATCACACACATAGTGACCAGCTCTAGCACACATCACAAATATAATTATGGTTGGTTCATATGCACATCACAAGTACAATAGTGACTAGCTCATACACATCACAAGTACATTGGTGACTAGCTCATACGTACATCACAAGTACAATGGTGGCTATCTCATATGTAAATCACGAGTACAATAGTGGTTGGCTCATACACATCACATATACCATAGTGACTGTCTAACTAACACCCACATTAGTTAGCATACACTTGCCCTTAGTGCATCCCGAATAGAAAAGAATATCGATGTACTATGCACTACACCATGGGTCCATCCTTTTCTTTGGTCTTCTACACCATCAGACAATTAGGAAAAGTATTTAGTGCATCCCATATTACTACGTCCTCAACCCATCAAGGCCAAGTATACCATCTTAAAATTGGGAAGGGGATTTGGATCATCCCATACTACATCGAGGGTCCATCTTCCAACCCAAAGCTTTCCACAAGTAGTGAAAATATCCATCCTAGTAGATTCCAAATTTAATCACCTATAGGTCATCGATGACAAGTTTTTCCACCTAGGAAGAAGTAGCTTCGAGCATATACCATCTTGTTCAACCTTAGTGATATTTTCAACTATCTTCTTCACAATCCTGGGTAGCACTTGGCATCTATCACCCTCATGCTATAGGTGATTTCCAATGAACCCTCTTGATACAATGGCTATCTCTAGTTACTGTTACCCACATAGTACAATGACTACCTATGCAACTATTATTGTATCAAATCTCAGATAGCCCCTAGCAATCCACCTTTGTGAACTAGGTGAATGTTGGCTAATCCAAAAGATACAATAGTAGCTCTAGGCATCCACCATTGGCATGGTAAAACGACAACCTACTAACTATATTATTATATCATAACCAGGGTAGCCCCTATAAATCCACCTCTATTCAACCAGGTGAATGTTAGCTAATCCCTAGTAGTAGCCCAGACATCAATCATTGGCATAGTCCAATGACTACCTATCACTACTCAAATACCCTAGAGGTTCACACTTGGGCAGGTCATACCTAACATGATTCACAATATTGGTCAAGTGACCTAGATAAATATATCACAATCAACATATTCAAGATCATATACATAGAAACCTCTAGATATGGAGTTGAACTTCACAAACCATAAGAGTTACATAGAACCAACATGAGATGGCCTTTACCCAACATGTACATATAACCAAATACTAACTATAAGGTAGTCAATCTCTTACTTCATTTTGATTACTATATAGAAGCATATATGTATTAAATACATGTTAGATTTCCTTAACTTGTTCATACCCATCTGATACCTATTTCAACCTCAAACTGAAGCTTACAAAGGAGGAAGATCAAACAATATAGAAACAACCCCCACCCTTGGAGTTATCCCCCCTAAACCCTCCCCCTAAGGACTTGATGTCACAGGGGTATTCTTCACCTAAATATTGTCTACATACACACTTCCAAACATGATTAAAGCCACATGTAGTTATCTTCACAAGGTCTCTCAAAGGATTCCTACACAAAGGTTCCCATAACCAAGGTTTCATTAATTACTATCTTACTCCATCTAGGTTCATTTAAAATATTATCAACAGTTAATAGTGCTTGATGACAAGAAAGGAATGATAACACCATTCCCCATTTGACAAGCCTAAACTATAACACTTTCATGTCTAAGGACATCAAGATCTCTAATTAGACCTCACCACCTTTATTATTCATAAGCCAACAATTATACAAAGCCCCAAAAGTCTAATTGGGTTAAGGCTACCATGAGCCAAAATGATAAATTAACTTCACAAAAACCCTAAGAGAGCACTTCCCTTAGAAATTTACATGATATATTTGATATTGAGGTTTTTATACTCGAGGGGTCAATAGTTATTTTGTAGTGATATAAAAACGTTACCTCAATATTGTCACATCTCAATCCTATGCTACATTTAGATTTTTTCAGTATATTGATGAGAATTGAGCATCATTTATGATTGCTTGATTATCTAGTATCTACATGTGTTTGATTACTAAATTTGACGGTTAATCTTGATACCTTGAAATGAAATGGAAATAATTATCATTCTTTTATTATGAGTTTAATTTTTTGGTCTTTGAGGACTAACATATTAACATGCAACTGAGTGCAATTGAGCGTAGGAAAATGAGTGGAAAATTGTTAAGACAAGAACATGGTTGAGGTAGGGGTTTCCTAGTCACTTGGCAATAACTAGTATGATGGAATCCTGAGGAATTCACACACTCACATAGTCGCATTCCCTAGCATTGTATGATTGCATTGTGTTAATATTGGTTGCAATATTGTTGTGTGAAATGAGTATGTTTATTTATGTTGTGAAAGTTATAATTTATTGCCTTATGATTTTTATTATGTTTGTAAATGGAAAATTAAAATAATGTAATCAAGTATTGTTTTAAATTTGAAATTAAATTGGTTTTGATTTTGTAATAAATTATATTTATATAAATTAATAATAATATTATAAAGATATTATTAATATTATTAATATATATAAATATGTAAAAGTATATATAAGATTAGTATTAAAGAAAAATAATAATTGTTGATTGAAATAATTATATATATTTAATAATAATTTAATATTATTATTCATATATATATAATAAATAATTTTATAATTATTTTCCTAAAGTATATATATATATATAATATTATTATTCATATATATAAATAAATATATAAATTGTAATTTCAAAATAATTAAGTAATTATCTAAATATAAATAGCAAAATATAGAAATAAAAAGCTTTAATTATAATAGTAAAAGTAAAAATAAAAATAAATAGATTATAGTTGTTGCATACAAGAAGAAGTGAAAACTAACAATTAAAAGAAAATAAATGAATTGCATGAAAAGGATTAAAAATTAATTAATTAATTAAAAACAAAGACTTTAAAAAAAAGAATTAAAAATAAATTAAATAAATAAATATATTATAATTTGTTTGCAACTTTGCATGGAGAGAGGAATGAAATTGAAAATAAAAAATAAAATTAGTTATAAAACTTTGAAAGAATCACACCATGCAAAGGAAGCAATACTAAAAATTAAAAATAACTTAAACTAGCAATCTCACATTTTGTGTGCAATGGGTACGCTGGATAATTTTATGAGAATTTTAAAGTTGAGTAGTTTGTTTTGTAGAAATTTGAAAATGTGTCATAAGTAGGAAAAAAATTGCATTGTTATAATTAAGGTTTTTCCATAAGTTAGTTTATGTGTGGAAGGTTAAATTTGTAAAAGATGTATACTTTCATAAAATATAAATCAATGATTGTGTAGGCAAATTGGTTAATTAGGGAGAATTTTGGTCTTTTTTTTTTACATACAATTGTGCAATATACATGAGATCAATTGGTAGTCCATTTAGAAAATGATGTTTGCACAACAAAGGTCTCAAATTTCAATGGAAAAGTGACAACTTCAAAAGGATTATGGATCCAATTACAAGGATCTACACACAACTAAAACAAAACCTCTAAATCGAGAAGATAATCAAGCTCCATTACTAATAGGATCATGTTATGCTTCAAATAAGGAGAGAAGGAGAGAAATGGAGAGATAGGGATGGAAAGATGGAGAGATATAGAGGAAGAGAAAGAGAGAGACACAAAGGGGTAAGGAGATAGAGATAGAGATGGAAATGGAAATGTAAATGGAGATGGTGATGGAGGAGAGGGATATGGAGAGGAGAGTCCCAAGAAAAATAGAGAGAGAGGATAGAGGGATAGATAGAGATGGAAGACATAAATATATAGAGATGGAGAGAAAGGGAGAGAGAGGGAGAGAATGGGAGCTCAAGATAGAAATACAAAGATATAGGGAGTGGTATATAAGAGGTAGATATGGAAAGATATAGGGGTAGAGAGACATGGAGAGATAATAAGATAAAGATAGAGATAGAGGGAGTGATGAAAGAAGAAATATGGAGAGATAGAGAGGTAAACAGATAGATATAGAGACAGAGGTAGAGATAGGGAGGGAGAAACAAGGATTGTGTGTGTATGCATGAGAGAGAGAGGGTGAAAGTTATGTATAAATACATAGAGAGGGAGGGAGAGGAAGGAGAAAAATAGAGGAGAAGTATAAAGATATAGAAAGAGGGAGTGATATGGAGAGAGGGGGAGAGGGGGAGAGGGGGAGATAGAAAGAGGGAGCGGTAGGGATGGAAAGGAGAGATGGAGAGATAGATAAAATTGGGAAAGATAGAGGGGGTGAGATAGGAGAGGAGAAGTATAAAGATATAAAAAGAGGGAGTGATATGGAGAGAGGGGGAGAGGGGGAGATAGAAAGAGGGAGCGGTAGGGATGGAAAGGAGAGATGGAGAGATAGATAAAATTGGGAAAGACAGAGGGAGTGAGATAGAGAGAGTCAAAGACAATGATAGAGAGATAAATATATAGATGGAGAGATGAAAGGAGAAACAAAGAGGGAGAGGGATAAATAGAGATAAAAAGAGGGAGAAAATGAAAGAGAGGGATTTGGAGAGAGAAAGATAAATATATAGGAAGTGATATATAGAGAGAGGTGGATATGGACATAGAGAGAGAGTAGGAGAGATGGAGAGAGATATAGAGTGAATAAGTGAGAGAGATAGAGACAATGAGATATAAAGAGTGAGGAGAGGGATAGATGGGAAGATAGAGATGGAGGGGAAGAGTGAGAGATAAAGGAGGTGACAGAGATAAGTAATAGAGATAGAGAGGGAGAGAGAGATAGAGGGGGGAGAGGCATATATAGGAATGGAAAAATAGGGAGTGTGTGTGAGAGAGTGAGATAAATATATAGAGATAAATATAGGGAGGGAGAAAAGGGAGTTTGTGTGAGAGTGAGAGAGAGAGATTGAGATAGAGATCTAGAGAGGGATATATATAGGGGAGAGAGAGAGAGGGAGAGAAATAGAGAGAGGATAGAGGAGAAGAAGAGAGATATAGAAAGAGAGAGTGATAGGGGGGAGAGAGAGGGAGATATAGAGATATATATATTAGGAAAGATATAGGAGAGAGAGAGAGAGAGAGAGAGATGCAAGTAGAGGTAAGGAGATAGAGATGGGGGGAGAGATAGAAAGGAAGATAGGGATAGAGATGGAGATCTGGATATGGAGAGAGAGGGAGAGAGAAATAGTGATATTAAGAGGGTGAGACAAAGAGAGGGAGATCTATTGAGGGATAGAAAGATATAGGAAGTTATATATAGAGAGAGGTAAAATTTTAATAAAAAACATGCAAAATAGTTAAAAAAGAATAATAATAATAATAATGTAATTTGTATATATTAAATATTATATATAATAATAAGTATATCATTATATTATGTATAATTTTAACTTATATTATATAAATTATCTATTATATTATATCATGAAATTATGTATAATTTTAATTTATATTATATAAATTATCTATTAAATATTAATTATATATTATATTATATTTTTATTTAATATTTTTTATTATATATTATATTATATTTGCATTTAATAATCTTTAATATAAAATATAATATGTAATAAGTATAATCATAATAACATTTTAAATATAAATTTACATTATAAAAAATATGGCATATAATAAATTAATTTAAAAAACAAAGTTGTACCAGGTAAAAGTTATTTAAAAAAAAAACATGTAAAATAGTGAAAAGGGAAAAAAAAACAAGTAATGTGCAAAATAGTAAATGAATGGTGAGGATGAATCTAATCATCTAGAAACCTTTTTTAGGCAGCTTGAACCATTGATCTAACAAATTAGCTTGTGCACTTCATATAAATTTTTTAAATATAAATTTACATTATATAAAATATAGCATATAATAAATTAAAAAATCAAAGTTGTACCAAGTAAAAGTTATTTAAGAAAAAAACATGTAAAATAGTGAAAAGGGAAAAAAAGAAAGTAATATGCAAAATAGTAAATGAATAGCAGGGATGAATCTAATCGTATAGAAACCTTTTTTAGGCAGCTTGAACCATTGATCTAACAAATTAGCTTGTGCACTTCATATAAGGAACACCTTCAATGTAACTATAATAAAGCACGGCTCTAAAATTAAATTAGCCATGGGGATAAAAATAGAGTAGGAAAAATAATTTAAGGTTGGATGAGGACTTTAGAAAATTCCACACAATTTTGGGAATAGTAGAGGAAAATTAAAAGACACAGAAAACTTTTGAAAGGGGGAATTTTGCCAAAGATCAGGAAGAAGGGATTTCTAAGGAGCTTGATACAAAGGAATTTAATCTACCATCATTTAGTGCAAAGGTTGTACAGGTATTTAGCGCACATAATAGTCTACAAATGTTGATTGAAATTTGAAACTGTTGAAAAATTCCATTACTGCCTCTTCGAATTTGTTTCTAGATAATTACCATCACTCTATTATTATTTTCTATTGAATTGGCCTTCACTTATTTATTTATTTTCTACCAAATTACCTAGAAATTATAGACGATGCCATTTATAGTAGGTCTAAGTCAAGTTTTTTTTTGTGTGTTGAAATCTTTAAATGCCATCACTCTATTTTCCTCTTTCTACATTGGGATTAATGGATTGTCTTTTTGTAAAAGTTTAATCCGTTCATGAATGTGACAAGTTTTGTGTAGGGAAGTTGGGATTAATTGATTAAATCAGTTTTATTTCCTTTCTAAATTTTAGATTCTTTATATGCAAAAATTGCTAACAGTCATAAGGATCCTTGACAAGACTTCAATCAAGTGAAGATCAATGTCTATCTCATAATCACATAAACACTATCCCTTTTTTATCATTACAATCAACAAACTCTCCTTTGAAACTAACTTTGACTCATAAAGTATAGGACTGTCTCATGAATTATTCTCTTTAAACCTATTGTCTTCATTTGACTATCATTTCATATGAGGTTGTTGTCCATTCCTTGAATTATTCCCTTTTTGATATCTCACTGTGACTTTGTGACCTTGAAACTATCTTTGAAAAATCATAAGTATTTATCTAAAAGAAAGAATCTACAGTGATAACATAAATTGTGAAAATATATTGTTTTCCTATTATTAAATCTCTTATTGCAAATCCAATTTTATAAATCTGCTTTCTTAAAATATTATGTTGATATATATATGAAATAGTGAAACATATAAATCATTTGCATGAAGTAAAGGGTATTAAATTATTTATTTTATAAAAGAAAATATGCATGTTATTGTATTTTGTGTGTATTGGGTTTACCTTCCAAGATAGGGTGTTGAATATGGGTTAGTAGAGAAGGTCGATCCTCTTTTCAGGATCTACTTGATACTTTTAGTGCTTTGGCCAAAGCCATGTGTTCATTGAAATAGATGGAATTTATGTACAAAAATTATATATATTTCTTTGTCATATCTTGTTTGTGGGACATTGCATGTTCATGTTAGAAATGCATGTATATACATCAGGCTTGCACCAAGATTCCCTCCTGCTTTTTGTTTCCAGGTTGTTAGGTACTCCGTGCAGGGTTGGGTATTCTTTGTGCTAGGAAGAATTCTCGAGAAGTTTAAGCTTTGTGGTTGGGCAGAAAAGCGCCTGAGCCATGTTCTCGTCTCTTGACTTGCAAATGACTGTGAGGGTCAGTGGTGGTTGGAGACTATGCTATTTATCTCCTCACATTGTTGTTGTATCATTATTTGTAATACTATTTCCATTTTTTATATTTAGTTCATTATATGGCTTGAGAGCCTAAATTGTAATTTTGTATATCAAATACTATGTTTATTTACCTAGATTATGCACTACATACATGAGGTTATGTTATGTAATTTATTTACTTAATGATGTTGTATCATTTTTATTCCATACTTATAAGATATTGAGTTGTTGATTAAATTTTGTGAGATTAATTGGGTCACGATCCTTACATTTGGTATCAAAGCTCTAGGTTTAACACTAGGGTCTTTTTGTCTACAATGCTAAGTTGTAACTTTGTGTTTCCAAGATTCTTGATTAGTAATCATGTGGAAAACTAGGAATAACGATCATTGTGGACCAAGTAATGAGCAAAATGATAGGTTGGATCAAATTATGAACCTCTTGACTGAAATGAGGAACAGGTTGGATAGTAGGATGGATAACTTCGAGCAACAAGTTAGAGGCAACTAAGTGGAGCAGGACCAAGGAAACCAAGAGGAATGGATTCTAGGGAATGAAGACTAGGGAATTCCTAGGGCTAGAATGTCCAAAGAACTAGGTAAGGGCCTCAAGAAGGTTTCTCCACCCAAATTTGATGGCAAGACCATCGAAGATAGATTAGAAGCCTGGATCATTGAGATGGAGAAATACGTTGAGCTCTGAAATCTGTCCAATCAGACCAAGGCTATGTAGGCTTCGTATCAACTTACTGGAAAAGAAACTACCTGGTGGGATAATGTAAAAACTAAGAAGAATTTTTTGCCTAGAGAGACCACTTGGGATACTTTTATTACACTTTCTAGGAAGAGGTGGTTACCCTAGCTCTTCTTTGATAGGAGGATGACTGAATTTGATAACCTGATTCAAGGTGAGTTGATAGTGACAGAGTATTGGGAGAGGTTAAACTATTTTCTCAAGCATATAGCACAATATCAGATGGATTAATGATTCCATATTCAGAAGTTCATCTTTGGTTTGAGGCCTCAAATAGTTGCAAATGTAGAGATCCATAATCCTTTGACTATGGATGAGGTTTTTAAGAAGGCTACAAAACAAGAGAAAAACTTCAACAGATGCCCAAATTTCATAAAAATTGAGATGCTAGGTTTGGGAATCGAAAATTTTAGAACAATAGCTAGCAAGGAGGAAACAATCGTCAAATGAAAAACCTAAAGTGTGGAAACAATTCCAAAGATAGAATTGGAGGGAATTATAATGGCAACAATAAGAGAGGTAACTACAATAGCAACAATAGTAGGAAGGATAGATTTGAAGGACATAGGATACCTCGTAGTGGATTTTTTGTATGTGGAGGAGAGTATTATGCCAATGTTTATCCTCATCGGATAACAAGACAAAGAGGAAGGAATCAACAAGGAGTGCACCCCAACACCAAATTCATGCAGCTGTGGAGAAAAAGCAAGCTGATTTCCAAGCTTCACCAATCCAAATTTTCGATAAGCTTTATGGACAATTTGTTTCTATATTAATTGATACTAGAGCAACTAAATGCTTTGTCAATCCAAAAATCATTTCCAAGTTACCAGTTAGACCATGACACATGGAAAACTCATGGATGGTTCAAAATGGGAATGGGGAAGAAAATAGAGTAGACTCATGTCTTTTTTGAAGTGAGTTAGAACTTCCTAAGTTTCAAATACAAGTCAATATGTATGTGGCTCCCTTAGAAACCCATGATGTAATTTTGAGAATCAATTGGTTGACAAACTACAAGTCTATAGTCAATTGTGAGGATAATAGGGTAAGTTTTTTATATGACTTTGGGAATAATACATTGAGATTCATCGTTTTCAAAAACCTTTGGAGCTTAGGAAAATTTTAGCTATGCAATTGAAGAAGGCCCAAAGGAAGGGATGTTCCATGTATATCATTCACATTTGTTATATGGATATGATGAAACCAGTAATTGATGACTATCCTATTCTTAGAGGATTTGAGGATGTGTTTCCAAAAGAATTAATAGAATTTCCACCAAATAGGGAATTTGATTTCTCTATTGATTTTAAACCTATAATCAAACCTCAATCCAAGGCTCCCTATAGGATGACCACAATTGAGCTATATGAATTGAATGCCCAATTGTAGGAATTATTGAAGCAAGGGTTTATCAAACCTAGTGTGTCACCTTGGGGTGCACCAGTCATTTTTATGAAGAAGAAGGATGGAACTTTGTGTTTGTGCATTGACTATTGAATGCTAAACAAGTCAACTACCAAGAACAAGTACAGTCCACTTTCAAGAAATTGATGAACTTTTTGACTAGATGAAAGGAGCTACAGTCTTCTCCAAGTTAGATCTAAGATATAAATATCATCAGTTGAGGATCAAGGAGGAGGATGTTTCTAAAACAACTTTAAGGACTCGTTATGGTCATTATGAATTCATGGTAGTACCATTCGGGTTGACTAATGCTCCTATAATTTTCATGAACCTAATGAACAGTATATTCAGGGATTTCTTAGACGATTTTGTGCTAATATTTTTGGATGATATTTTGATTTACTCCAAGAATATTGAAGAGCATGAAATTAATTTGAGGATAGTACTACAATGCTTAAGGGAGAGAAAACTTTTTGGAATTTTTTCCAAGTGTACCTTCTATCAGGACAAGGTACATTATATAGGCCATGTCATTTCAGCCGAAGGGATTGTTGTAGATCCAGAGAAGATAAAATCAATTGTGGAATGGCCTACACCACATAATGTGATTGAATTCTAAAGCTTCATGGGACTTGAAGGATACTATCAAAATTTTGTGGAAAGATTTTCTAGAATTATAGTGCACCAATCACTTTACTCCAAAAGAAAGGGAAAATATTTGAGTGGATTGACAAGTGTGAGCAAGACTTCCATCTTTTGAAGGAGAAGTTCAATATAGCCCCAATTTTGACTATACCTAATCTGAATGGTCAATACTCAATGATAACAGATGCATCAGGAGAAGGTGTAGGAAGAGTGTTAATGCAGAATGGACAAGTGGTGGCTTATGAGTCAAGGAAATTAAAGTAGTATGAGTTGAATTATCCACCACATGATTTAGAGTTATTGGCCATAGTTCATTCCTAATAGATGTGGAGACATTACCTTTTGGGAATGTAACGCCCTGCTAAGGGACCAAGTGGATTAGCACAAAAAACCATCAACACCAAGCCAAAAAAAAAAAATTTTAAAGAACTAAAGTAACACTAACTAATACAACTCAACCAATTAATATGAATGACATCATTACATTAACATGATATTATAATCACATTATAACCTAAAAGTAATATTGAACATAACCCATTTGCACATTTATCCACCATGGTCCCCTAACGTCGCTACTAAGAGACACCTACACTAATTAAGTCTAAAGAACATATTAGAAATACTATGACCATATTTTATTAACACTCGAATGTAAATTAATCTCATACATCAAATTATATATGATAACATATCAAAATTATCTTCAAACCACATCTAACACTATGCTAATATAAATCTATTCTCAATCAATGTTATAAAATGAGTACATAAAGATATATCATATCTACTGCTTAATTAAACTCATGCATTATAAATACAATATTTCTATATTAAGTCTCTCTATTACATACTAAACAATAGTAAAAATGTGTATAATCAAGATTGTAACAATTCACTCGCTTTTCTTATACAACAATCCTACCATGAATACGATTCATAAATTTAAGAGGTACATATGTATAAGATACACTAAACATAATTTTTTTATGAAAATATCACCTGCACATAAATTCAACTACAAAATGAAGCGAAAAGAAAGACTCTCCATGTTGCGCACGAATTGCACTACCTAAATCCCAATGGATGGTTCAAAAATACCACCCTACCATGTGGAACCCTGAGGCCCACTCCCTCCGTGCTAGGAGACAACACTAGGCCCCACAAACAAGCAAACAACATAATAGAAACAACAAGTGGCTGACACTAAACATTCAAGAAGACTACCAAAATAAGAATCAACCTAAAATTACAATAACTTCACAAATACTTCTAGGTACTTCTATAGACTCATTCACATAACACAAATGGATAGAAAACTAAAAAGTTTATCATTAAACCACAACACTACAATAAAGTATATTACATCAATCTCATAATCTTATAATATAATAACTCACTTTAGTTTAGCAATTCACAATCAAGACCAACAATGCACATCCCTGACATAATTGATCTTTACAAATACAAAAGTTTCAATACAAGATCTCACAAATATGAAGGGATTTATAACATGAAAATAGTAAACACAATTAAATAAAAATGGTACAACATAATACAGATCAAATAATATAGTTACACCCCCAAATACAACTTTTAAAACTAAACTGATTCTCACTTGACAACAATCAAATATGTTAACAATAAAACAACCATAAAATAGTCATATCAACTCGAAATCAAAATCTGTAAAATACCCATTTCAGATTTAGTCGTCAACTACTCAGCATCGCGGAAGAAATTGACTAAAAATGAATAATAATTTCATAAAATGCAAAACAACATATGGATTCCATAAAACCCTATTTTCGGCAATACTCGATTACAATCAAATAACAAAATGAGTAACTTAACAACCATATTTTATCCAAAATAAAATATAATAAAAAGAAAGAATATTAAAATTAATTTAAACTATTTTAAACCCCTATAAATTTAAAATCTCAATCTTCCTTTAGCTGGTTACAGGGAGAAATAAAAATATTTTCAATCATAGATGAGCAACTTGACAGTAGTCTCGTGTTTCAACTATATCTCACAAACTACGATTTGGGTTTCTGAGATTTTTGGAAAAAATTTAAACAACAACAAAATTCAAAAACCCTTTAAAAATCGCACCAACCCAGTTTATAAATTTAGATTTATGGGCAACGCAATCAAACCCTTTTACTGGTAAACAATAAGAACAACAAATATGTATTGATTTTTATTGTAAAATAAATAAATATTTTATTCACACACAGAAATAAAACTATCCAATATTTATTTGCAAAATAAATCAAAAGAAAGAAAAAAATAAAATCATTCATGCATACAAAAGAAAATTTTAACACAAGATCTAAAAATCCAACATGGATCCAATGCTTGGGAATGACAGAAATTTGATGCTGAGCTCCAAAGTTTTCAACTTTCAAAACCCTCAAATTGCCACAAATTTCTCATTGCTCATTCCTCTTTGCAAGATTAGAAAAATCTCTCCCGAAAAAGAATCCAAATCCAAATCCAACATGCACGCCAAAATAGAATAATCCAACAGAGAGAGACCTTTTTTTTTCTCCTCTCCAATAAAAGAACACTTCCAGAAACCAAAAGACCAAAAGACAACCTCCTAGCCACCCTTTTAACTTCCATTTTCGTCACTTTTCATAATAGAGTAATTAGGGTGGGTTCTGGACTCTCAAAACATAATTTTATAAAATAAAAATACCTCTCACCTATACAGCTATCATATAAGAAACATTTTAAATCATTAAAACCACATAAAGACTCCATAAAACATAAATTTAGTAACTATTTTAATAAAATAAATCAGGAGACTAATAATACAAAAATTATATCCAAACAAAAGTAAAACAAATATTACTCAATAAACAATAACCAAATACCAAATAATGATAATAATAAACAATAATTAAATAATTATTCCTCAAAATAATAACATAATAAAACATAATATAAATAAATGTCACTTATGGATAATATTATATCACACCTCAAACACATTAATAAAAAAAATAACAATAAATATGATAGATTCAATATCTAACTTCACTCCAATAATTTACAAACTAGGGTAAAATATAAATCATAAAATAACTTCACATGAAAGAGAAACATTCACATCAAAAGATAAATAACACTAATCACAATCATAACAACACAACTAGCCACAGGGTTTAACACCAACAAGTTGGAATCCAAAACTAAGGTTAGACAACAAAATCAAACAATCACATATCACATAAGAAACAATCGAATAAATGCAACACTCCAAACATAGGGTAAAGAAGATCATACATTGTCTCATGACAACCCGAAAAAGTTAACACATTCTTTATCACTTGTCTCTAATTGAAAACAATGGTAGGGTTAGGTTATAATTTGGGCCTAGATATTATCTCCTCAACCACCATTGGGATTAGAGGCACGCTTAGACCTGCTAATTTAGGTAGAGACGTAGCCTAGTACCTGTTCACTTAAACATACAAATTAGAGCACATGTGCATAATAGCCGAAACACTAGGAAAAAAGCTCTAGCAATCGTATATCATTCCTATATCTCTTATACGTCTAATGGTATGATGCCGCCCTTTCCACTTATCCTAACAAACATACTACTGTATCACTCAATTATTTAAGTAAATATCTGCATAATAACAATAACATAACAATATGCATCATACTCACCAAAACACTAATAGAAGCTCATGCCCCATCTTGCAACCACAAAGCTTGAACACAAATCAGTATATTTTATAATAATAAAGATAACCATAATCAAAATCATAATAATATGACAACACAATGATAATATATTAGAATCAAGTGAAAATTCTAAATGTAACAAAACATTTTCATCACATCAATATGTCAATAAAATACATCGTAGTAATGGTCATGTCTGAACACACACATCATGATAAATATATCCTTAAACACATATAATAAATCATTTCCTAACATTTTTACTTAGTCCATAAATTCATGATATACAATATCAATTGTTTAACATCATTAGCACATACCTTTAAATGTCTCTATTATTTTACTTTCATCTTCCAGTTCCAAAGCCAAACTTCCTGCACATCCACTATGAGAATGGAGAGGCACTACAAGGAAAGTCATTTGAGTTGAAGACATATCACTTAGGCCTCAAGTACATCTTCACACAACCTAATCTCAATGCTTGACAAAGGACATGGTTGGAGTTTCTCTATGAGTATGACTTTGGAATTGAGTATATCAAAGGGAAAGAGAATAGAGTGGCTCATGTACTTAGCCGAAAAAGGCATTTAGTAGTCATAACTACATCAAGGTATATATTTTGAAACAACAAGTAATTTATAATCTTCAAGGAGATGAGCACTATTCTTGAGTGAAGAAATCCTTAGAGGAGAATCCTACAAACTATCATTTTGATGGATATGTGTTTGAATAAGATGGAATATTGAGATACCAAGGAAGAATGTACATTCCAGATTCAGAAGATTTTAGGAAATTGATCGTAGAAGAAATCCACAACACACCTTATCCAAGGCACCCAGGGGTAATCAAGATGGTAGCAAAATTGAGATCTCTATACTTTTGTCCAAAACTCAAGAAGGATGTAATTGAATTTTTGGCTTGATGCTTGGAGTGCCAGTGGGTCAAGACTAAGCATGTGCATCTATCAGGGCTTTTATACCCACATGACATGCTTGAGTATAAGTGGCAAGTGATTAGCATGGACTTCATTCAAGGGTTTCCTATGTCCAAGAACAAACATGATATCATTTTGGTAGTTTTGGATAAGTTGACCAAAGTAGCACATTTTCCATACTTTTATAAAGGAAACAACCAACATTGAAACAACTTTTAAACTTGAATCATTAAAAAGTGGCATATGTGTTTTGAATTTTGAAATTATGTAAACTAATAAAATGTGTATTTTTTAGTATATTTTATCTTTGTATTTTTGAAGAAAAAAAAATGATATAGTTTTCTATAAATTGATACTATAATTTAGTTGTTGATAAAATACTGAAAAAATGAAGTTTAATGAGACTTCAATCTTTATATAGTATTTTTTTCTTTTTATCCTTCAAAGTTTTTCTGTATTTATAATTTGAAGCTTTAGTGCATGGATATATTTTTTCTAATTTGATAAATATATATTTTAAATAAATATTAAAAATGTTTGTGTATTAAAAAGTGACTATTTCCATTCAGCATCAACTTTCATATTAAGTATTTATCTAAAATAGAAAAAAAAATATACCATCTTCATATAGATTCTTTCATCTAGTCCATCATATTTTTTTCATTTTTTAATAAGTTTCAGTATTTTTCTTGATATGGTAATTAACATAATATTTCATTGATCCAATCAATCAACTCTTCGAGATTTAAATTTCTTGTGTAATTTTGAATTTCAACTGTAGGTCGTTTACCAATTTTTGAAATAACTTTCAACATCTTCATCTAATCTGATTCCTCTTCTTCTTCACCTAAGGCTTCTCCAATTTGATTCACAATATGATTTTCTTCATCATCACTTTCATCCTCATGCCCAAGGTTTAGGCCTCACCCTTGGTCCTCTTCTATTGCATCCAATCGGGCTTGCATTTCATGTAGCATTTCTAACATCTCATCCATTCTTCCAATGAAATTCACCATAGCAGGCACTCTCCTCAGTGGTATCTCTCCCCTTGAATCTGGTGCAACTAACTCAATTTGGTGCTAGCTACAAGGGTTTTAATTGCCTCACAGTCGACAATCGGTTGAAAACACATGTAGTTTGCCTCAAGTCAGTGATATGTTCACCCCAAGGAATGCCTACATGACTCACAAACTCACTCTAATACCACTTGGTGCAGTCATGGATGGAGGGTTCAAAAAGAACAGTCCAAACCGTGTAGCTTAGAGTCAACAAAGCGGAAATAACACAAGAATTTACTCTACAAATATGAATCTTTATTGAATTGGCAATCTTACATGCACCAAATGCCTCATGAGAGAATAACTAGGGCTCATAGGCCTACATCAAGGGCATTCAACATTACAATTGGTCTAAGGCCTTATTACAATCCCTCAAAGGGGTGATGTGAAAATCTATCTAACTATTACTAACTGAATGAATGAATTCCAAATGATTACAAATGCTCTTAAGTATGATTCTCCAACTCCAAAAAAGGTTTGTGTCAACCAAAAGGGTTTACAAAACCTGATGAATGATCAAGCATGTAGGTCAGCCTTAAACATGAAAGATAATCCTTTGTGAAATGAAATGAATTATGAATCTCCAAGATAGATCCCATTGGACCCAAAATGCTTATATGATGTTCCATTAAGCTCTACATATTTTGGAATAGGTCCACACTAATAATTTTGGACCAAGGCAGCCCCAAACGCTTTGATTATGAATTATAGTGAAATTCTGAGAGTGATAGATTTCTAAAAATAAATGTAAATGAACTAAAATCTAGATATGTTGTAGATGACCTCGTGAAGATGTTATGGCATGTTGTACAAGTTGATAAGCAACAATGCAATGACATGTGAAATGAAATGTTGAAACTACTACTAAATGAAATGCAAGAAAAGAAATGTTTTTGGTTGATACAAGATTGTATTACAACCAGGGATGCTCCTATAAGAATATTGCTTCTTACTCAACCAAGAAACTGGTCTATTTCAAAGGAAGAAAGAACATCCACTTGTACTTTTCTAGCATCCACACAACCTACCCAATATGCATCTGTATAAGCACTCAAGGAGAATTCAATATCCTTAGAATGCCATAGACCTTAGTTCAGAGTTCTCTTCAAATATCTTAATATCCTTTTGTCTGCTATCACATTTGATTCTCTAGGATCTTGAAATCTTATCACAAGACATAATGTATGCATGATATCAAGTCTAGTTGTAGTTAGATATAGTAATCCACCAATCATGGATCTATACTTGGTCTAATATGTTTTAGGAGATTCATCATTTTTGCTCAACTAACAAATAGTAACCATGGGAGTATATACTAGTTTAGATTTCTCCATTCCAAAATTCTTTAGCATTTCCTTAACATATTTTGATTGTGCGATGAATATACCTTTTTTTGATTGACTGATTTGTAGCTCAACGAATAAATTCATCTCCCCAAACATTGACATTTCAAACTCATTTTACATCTCTTTTGTAAACCTTTTACACATTCCCTCATTTCCTCCAAAAATTATGTCATCAACATACACAACCACAATATGATTTGATCTCTCTCAACTTAGACATAAAGATTTCTATCTACAATACCCTTTATGAATCCCTTCTATAATAAGTACTTGTCCAATCTTGCATAATAGGATCTAGGAGCATGTTTGAGCCCATATAATGCCTTTTTCAACTTGCAAAACATATTCTAGGTCTTCTGATAATTTAAAACCTTCTAGTTGTTCAATGTATGCCTCTTCTTCTAACTCACCATTCAAAAATGTAGAGTTTACATCTATTTGATATACTTTGAAGTCTTTATGTGCTACAAAAGCCAAAAACATCCTAATATCCTCCATTCTTGCTATTGGAGAAAAAGTCTCTTCAAAATTTATTCCTTCCACTTGTAAGTATCCTTTACACACAAGCCTTCCCAATTTTTGATAACTTCTCCATTCTCATTCAATTTATTCTTGAAAACCCATTTAGTTCCTATCACATTCTTGTTTCCTGGTCTTGGTACTAGATCCCATGTCAAATTCTTCTCAATCTACCTCGGCTCTTCTTCCATAGTTTTTATCCAATTTTCATCTTTGTGGGCTTCAATAACTGTTTTAGGTTCTACTTCATAAAGTAAACAAAATGTTACATGTCCCTCTATCATAGCAACTTTTCTTCTTTTTAGCACACCTTTGCTTTTGTCTCTAATTATTTAATCCTCGGAATTATTTTTCTACACATACTTAGGAGTCTTAGGATTCTTTTTCACAGCTGCTTCTTTTTCTTTCTCCTCTTCTTTTTCTTTATCTCTGCAATGGGGTTCATCAAATTCATATCCTTCTATCTACACTAAGCTCTTATGTGATTCTTCATCCACTTTGACACTTGCACTTTCAACTATCTTCTTTAACCTTTTTTATATCGCATGTATGCCTTTCTCTTTGTATAATATCCAAGGAAAATTCCTTCATCTAATATTGCATCAAACTTTCCTAATTTTTCTTCATCCCTCTTGATATAAATTTTTCTTCCACACATCTAAAATATTTCAGAATAGGAATTTTTCCATACCATAGCTCATAGGGGGTCTTTGAACTACTAACTCTTGCTTGACTTCTATTGAGAATGTAAACTATAGTATGAATAGCTTCTCTCCACTAGAAATCCAATATATTTTTTTTCTTTCAATATGGTTCTTACTACTTCCTGAACTGTCTTATTCTTCCTCTCCACAACCCCATTCTGTTGTGGAGTCCTATGAGCTGATAAATGTATTTTGATCCCATGATCTTCACAAAAATTGTTAAACTCATTGGAGGTGAACTCGCCACCTCTTTCAAACCTAAAAAACTGTATTTTCAAATCCATTTCATTCTCAACCATAGATTTGAATTCTTTAAAATTATCTAAATCTTTTAATTTTTCTTTGAGAAAGGTCACCCAAGTCATTCTAGAGTAATCATCTATCAATAACATAAAATACATGTCACCTTGAGAGCTTCTTGTTTTGGTAGGTCCACATAGGTTTAAATGCACCAACTCCAAAGGTCTTGTAGTAGAGTATTCCTTAGGTTTGAACCTCTTCTTTGGCTATTTTCCAAACTAACACTCTTTGCAAATTGCATTGACAAGATTTGTAATTCTTGGCATGTCTCTCATAGCATAAGTACAGCTAGTCTTCACTAGGCTATCGAAATTGATATGAAACATTCTTATGTTTCATAGCCAACTTTCATTGATTTGAGTCATAAAGAACTTACCACCAATACCTTTGAGCTGATAAACATTATCTTATATCCTCATTCCTACAACAACCAAAGTTTTGAAGCTTTCTTTTTTGATTTCACAACCATCATCTTGAAACACTAGATTGTATCCTTTGCTACACATTTTTGGGTATGTGTAGGATCATCATGGAAAAAACAAGGCTTTAAGTGGCAAAAATTCAGAAAAATCAGAGTTAGGCAACTTGACATAAAAATTTGAAAAAGTTATCTATATTATTTCAAAATATATAAGAATAGAATTTGTAGCAAATTGAATGTATTTTCTAAACTACTAAGTTTATTTTTTTAAAAACAAAATCTATTTGGTGAAAATTTGAAATTTCAATGTAGTAGTAATTAAATTTCGGGGAAAAAATAAGAAATAGGTGTTTGTCTGACCACCCTAACCACAATAAAATGATAATATTTTTTTATAAAATTTTAGATATAAGTAGAGGAATCATGTCCCAATGTGATGCATATTTTTTGTAATTTTTTTCCAAGTAAATAATTAATTATGATTTTTTTATTAAAAAATTTTTAAAATATAAAAACTCATACGTCTAACCACCTTAACTTGGTCAAAACTTCATGAAATTCAATTTTCCTTTTTTTAATCCTATAGTATACGAAGCATAGAATGTGATGCACATTTTGGATTCAAAAAATGTGATATCGTTTGAAAGCTATAGATGTTTTTCAATGAGCTTATCAATTGGTACTTTAGTCATAATTCAAATTATAGAAAATTAATAATTATTATTTATTAAATTCAAAGTAAAGCATAATTTATATTGGTAGAAAGCTGAGAATCTCCTTTAAAAACCCTTTTCATTTCATTAATTTTGGATTAAAAAAAAGTCATCAGCCACATACCCTAGGTACAAATACCCATCATATTGCCACTTTTTGGCCCATCATAATCCTGCACATACCCTTAAATTCCTCCACTCAGAAGATTATGCTAGAGACCCTTGACATAAAGAACATCATCTATCTTATTCTTTCCATCAAAACCTTTTCCATGAACCTTAGCAGATGTGTCATCACCAAACTTAACAAGACCACCATCATACTTCTCAAGTTTAAAAAACTTACTCTTATCATAGGTATCATATGATTTGAGCATCCACTATCAATTATCTTTTAGTTTCTATCCTCTCTTGCATGAAAGGCAATCAACATAGTTCCTTCAATACAGTGACCTATTTATGAAGCAGTTTCCTTCATAGTTCTTTCAAGGTTATTAGAATTAGTCCCAACATTCAAATCCATGAACAAGTATTCATCACTTCCATCATCCAAATAGTTCAATTCCTCGTCATTATATGTATCATTGTCTTCTTTAACATAATAACTCTTCTTGAAAGATTTACCTTTATGATATTTATGTTTGTCATTTGAAGCTTTCCCTAGACATTTTGAAGCATAATGACCTATCTTGCCACAATTGAAATACTTAACTTAGGGTAACTTACCTCTATATTTTCCAGTGCCCTTTTTCAATCTTCGTACAAAATTTACTTCCACTTCATCAAGATCGTCCAGATCAGATTCATCATTCCTCTCTTTCATGTTGAATTTAAAAGAAATTTCTTTTCTTGAAGCATCTTTGTCAAACTCTCTTAATTCAAAAGTAGTCACCAAAAAATTGATCCCTAGACTATTGATCCAGATTTTGAGTTTAGATTCAACAGCAGAAACTTTAGCACTATAAGATTTAGGAAGGTTTCTCAACACCTTTTTCACAATTTTACTTTCCTCTAGTTTTCCACCAAGACCATTGATGGTATGAACAATTTCATCCACCCTTAGTATGTAGCCTACAATATCTTCATCCTCTAGAATCCTTAGGGTTTCAAATTTGGATTTGAAATTTTGCATCTTTTCTTGCTTAACCTTAGCATCTCCTTCATAAATGCTCCTCAATGTCTCCCAAACCTCTTTAGAAATTTTGTAGCTTATCACCTTCACGATTTTTGAATCAGAAATCCCACTCAAAATAGTATTCCTTTCTTTTCCATTATTCTCATAATCCTTCATATCAGATATCTTCACTTGTTGGAGGAGTAGTAGGCATAGTATATCCATCTTTAACTAATTCCCATACTCCAAACCCTAATGAGAGAAGAAAGGATTCCATCCTTGCTTTCTAGAAGGCATGATTTGTTCCATCAAACATAGGGACTTTGACACCATTCGTATGTTCCACTAGATCTACCTCAACCTTTTAAGCTTCTTAAAATTAGTCTCTACTCTAAGACCAATTATTAGACACATGGGTCAACTAAGAGGGGGGTGAATACTTGTGCATTAAAACCTTCCAACCCTCACTAGTCTTCAAACATTTATTAATCATTAGCATGAATGTAAACAAATGAAACATCAACACATCAACAACCATACACAATAGAATACTAGATTTTACGTGGAAAACCTTAATCGAGAAAAAACCACAGTGAGGATTAACACATAAATATGAATATCAACATCGATTACAAAAGGGTCACTGCAGGAAGGGCTCACTACCAAAAGGAGTCACTATCCAAAAAGAAAGAAAGGCTCACTGCCCAAGAAGATCACTTCTTCTAGAATACAAGAGAATAGAAAGAGATTATTACAAGGAGGTTCACTACCTCAAAGCAACAGGAGAATCCACCACAACCATCCACAACCTTTGGATCACTACCTCCAGCAACTTCAAGCACACTAAAATGTAGACACCTTCTGCTCACTACTTTTGGTATTATTAGGCATTCATACTCACACTTAGATCACAACACTTGATCACACATGCATCATTTCACACCACACTTTAAGCCACACACTTCTCCAAAAATTGATCTTACATATTTATCTTCCATTGTAACCATGAATAACCTTCTCCAAGTTGGCTTCACTGAAATGTATGCACCTCAAACATGCAACCACCAAATAGGTCGAGACCAAACACTTCCATGGTGGAAAGAAGTGAATGCGAACCACACCAAGGGTTAACTAGGACCCAAATCTACACCAACATGCTACACCAAGATTCCACAATCCATGAAGCACATCCACAAATAAAGATAACACAAAAATTTGGCCAAACTGGTATTAACACTCCCAAGCAACTATATACACACTTCACCAAGTCCAGAAACATCCTATGGACCACATAGAAACATTACACAATATCCTAAAATATTCCAACACTAGTAGAATGTTCAAATCACTGGCGTAAACACATGAAACTAAAAATGTTGCCATCCTATGCAACCAGTCAAACTACCACTAAGATAAAATTCATGAACCAAGCTTGAAAAATAGTTGAACACCAAACCATCCAAGGGAAGATAGATACAAGCATCATTAGCACATTCCCAAATCTGCAAGACAAGAAACTTCAACGTAGAGAAATGCAGAACAATTCCATTTCTCCCAAATATCCCTCTTCACAATCCAAACACTGTTAAACATGTCTTCTACTACCACACAATCTAGAATCTAAAACTTTGGATATAACACCTTCAAATTCTTATGATCATTACATCCAAATCACATAAGCACAACTTCAAGAATGAAGAAATGCATAGCACAATATAGAACACATCCATGTCACCTTATACATTATTTATACAAAATTTCTCAAAAGAACTTGGAAACCAAGTGACCCTGATACATCTACAACACCTGCTCAGCACCACAAACACCTTCTTATCATGACCACACTAGAGGTTGACATCAATGACAACATAGTGCAACAAAAGGAACTAAATATTATTAGAAGATCAAGTTCAATCTACTAGATGATAGTATGGTAAAAAATTGAGTTATTGTTGTGGCACCACAATGCTCTAATACCAAGCTAATTATGACACTCTACTTGTAGCACCTAGTAACCCACATGCAACAATATAAAATTCTAAGGGGTTTCATTTTTTCTTTAGATCACCCTACAATAACCAACATTATAACTTCTAAGAACTACCACCCACCAGCAACTACTACACCCAAAACCCCTAAACAATGGCTCACCCAAGTAGCTCAATGGATACTCATCCCTACATGCACCCAAATGCACCTTTAAATAGAAAAATAAAATGATGTATTTAACTATATGAACATTTTTCTTTGTATAATGCAAGGAATTTTGCTTCCCCTATTGTTCCTCATACACACACATACACTCAACCCTAATTGTATTTCCATCTCTATCCCTCTCTTTTTATCTTTGTCTCTCATTCAATCTCACTACTCACATGCAACTTATTCCTTTGGTTTCTCACAAATTCAACTTCCACATACCCTTTTATGTGACTTGAACACAACTAAAACCTCATTTCTTCCACTCACTATGTCATGCCTCTTTCATTGGTAAAATCATGAATTTTTCACATGTATCCTTTTTCTTCTCTCTTCTCCATCCTACCCAATTGGTCTCACATGTAGCCTTATCCATTTTCTCTAGTTTCTCATCCTGCCACCTTTAATAACTCATTTCCAATGTTTTTCTCTCTTCCCTAACTTTACTCAACCTCCTCATTGTATACACACTTTACACATTGAGCTATCGTATATCCCTTTGTACCATTGGTTGGTTATTCATGTGCCTACCTACACTTCATTTTATTCGCAAAACCTAATGGATTTCCTTGCTTCTATCACTCTTATCTCTTTGACCTTGATTGAATTCTCAAAACTCTCACATCCCTTTTCTAGAACATTTTTCTTCTCTTGCACATGTTTGTTGGGTCCTACCAAAATTATCTAATCATTCAAACTCACCTATTATACTCTCTTTCAATGATATCTTTTATTAATATTAGATGTAGTACTTGTATAACCAAATCCCCTTTGGTTCATGTATGATCATTCTCACATGTTATTAGTCATCCATAAATATTATCAGGGATGGATAAATGGCATGTTCACCCACTCAACATTGATCTCCAACATATTCATCATCCTTTTGGTCATTAATGCATATTTATTTATAATATATGGCTTCCTCTCTATTGATATTTTTTTATCACTTGACTTAGGTATTAAATGTTGGATCTTCTTAAGCATTTCATTTCACTTTGTTTTATCCATTCTTTCCTCCAATTACCTCTTCATTTTTATTTTAATCTCATTTTCCACTAGATTATTCTCATGGCCATTTTCCTATCTGAACATGACCACCAAATCAACCCTTCAAACTTTCTCATTATTCCTTATGTTTTTTGTGATATCCCTTGTACCATTGCATCCCTTATTTTGTCACTCTTCTACTACTCAACTACCTTAATGTGGCTTATTGGACTCTTTCTCAACCCCATCATACACCTCGGTAACCTACAACTAACTCCACAATGTATTTCCACATATCCATGCACCCAACAAACACTTTTGTAGCACCTACATACTCCTATAAATAGAAATTCATCCACAATAGCAATGAACAACTCTACACCTCATCCTTACCTCATGTGACCTATTTATCCAATAATCTCCTATTTCACCAACAAACACACATGCATTCACTACTATGATATTGACCTTAATTATTGATCTTGCAACCTCCTAACTTAGGACACAAACACTCACATAGTGTTCTTTTTCTACACATGTAACTACAACACTATCACTAACTACAACACTATCACTCCTTAAAATGACTAGTCACCTACAACATTATCCTCAATGTTGTCTTCAATCCTCAACAACCTCAATGTCACTACTAATGCACCTACTATAATTGCTACAAGTGTCCAATCACTCCATGGGTAAAATTATTTGTTTCTATAGATAACACATCCTCTATTGTAGCTCTCTATTATTGCAAATGATTCAATAATCACTCTCCCTTTCTTATAATTCCTTAAACCCATGGTTACAAGTGGCCAATTCCTTTGCTTCAAATAGATTTTTCACTATGGTGACTCATTTCCTAGTGTTTACAAGTCAAAATCTACAATGGTTGAAAATGCATGAACAACTCAAAATGACCAATTATCTTCCAATCTATGCCAACTTAAATTCCTCATAATACTACTATATCACATTATTTCGAAGATTATCCCAACTAAATATATGGAGAAGAATGAGGATTAGATGTATAAATAACGTTGGATTAATCAAAGTGAGATGGTTTTTCTTTAAATCCCTAAGGCCATTTTGGGAGGACTTCTTATGAAAGTCAAAAGGAACTAGATAGATAGGGACTAGAAAGAAAAAAAAATTAAAAAAAAAAATTGAAGCTAATTATATAAAATGAGAATAGTTTTTTTCTTTAAGAAACTACATAATGTGTCTCCTTTTATATAGATCATGATAAATATATTAAAAATAATTAATCATGAAATTAATTATATTTTTATATTAATACATTATATAATTTAATTTAAATAATTTCATAAAAAATATATATTTAAACTGTATAATACCTCTTTACTTGTAAAGAGGTTGACCTTAAATCAAATAAATCTTACCTTGAATCAAACAAAGTTGGCCTTAAATCAAAGAAAGCTAACCTTATTTGTAACCCCATTTTATTTCTTAGGATGAATTATGCTTTGATATTTTCTATTTTTATTTTGACTCATGGAGTTATTTCTCTTCATATATTTAGTAAAACTTTTTTTCATTATTAGTTTATCTATTTTGATATTTTTCTATTGTCATGGTAATGTATCCACATACATTTTAGTTTTTTTTACTATTTTTGGTTATATGTTTGGTTAACATTATTGGTTTAGAATCCCTTCCTAAATTTTAGGAGATGGGTTGTTTATGATCACTATGTATTTTGGTAAGATATTTTATTATTGACCTTTGAATATTTTGTAGCTCAATAGGTATTGTATTTAATAAAAAATGTAGTGTGGTATTGAAACTATCAAAATTATGTTTTACCTTTGGCTTCATTCATTTTTCCTTGGATTTGATCTCACACTTAGAGAATATCCTTGGAAAATCCTATATTCTTAGAAGAATACTTGATGTCTATGAGATTCACATGTCCAAGATCTTAAAAATAATAATTAGGACAAATTAATATGAAAATTAATGGTAATAGATAGTGAAAGATACAAACTTACTATGGATCTTAGCATTTTACTATTTATTGTTGACTATATCATTTCACATCTTTATGGAGTAGTGGCTCATTAATTCCAAAATATTTTTGGTGGTGCTTCAAAATGTATTTCATACATTGTGATTTAGCACATATTGCAAGAATTTTGAGTAGTTTCCAAATTATAATAAGATAAAATTTCGAGTAAAATTGAGATAGAAAGAGCTATAATTATTACAAGGTCCTCTTGAATAGCAATCATAGCATACCTCTAGAAGTATGTTGTTCCTAACATTGTTCTAGAAAGAGAATCTTATGTAGTGTCTCTTTTGAAGCAAAGAACCTATGATGGGCTTGAATTGCACATCAATAAGGAGTCGTGTGAGCTTTTTTTATCTCTTTTCTATCAAAATTTATAAATTTTGTTAGTAAAAATCAATTTATTAAGTATTTTCAAAATAAAAAGTTAAAATATTTAGTATTCAACCATTTTTAAGTCAATGTGTTGAGCCAATGAGCTTCTATTAGGGCACAAGGAAATGACATATGTTCTATGAAGAGGTGTTCAATCAAGTGAATATAAAAATGACAAGGATTTTAATGGCAAGATGGAAGTTATATGATATTTTTATTATCTTTTCCATCAAAAATTTTGAATTATGTTTGTGAAGATCAATTTGTTGAGTATTTTCACTATAAAATGCTAAAATATTTAGTATTCAAACTTTGTAAAGTAAATGTGTTTGAATCTAAGAGATACTATCAAGAATAAGGAAAATGATGTATTGTTGTTATGTGTTTCATGGAAAGTTGTTCACTAAATGAATATAAAATTGATAAGGATTTTTAAAGGGAAGGTTTTGGTTGTTGAATGTAAAAATTTTGTCATGACAATAGTGTTGGATTTTTTCATACAAAAAGATGTAAGTTTGTCGATTGTTGATCACAATTAGTAAGGGTTTTAAAATAGTTCTTTTTACAATACTATTGTAATCTTTTGAATGTTGTTGTTTCTAGGAGTTTCATGTAAATCTTATCAAATCTTTAAACATTTCTTTTAGAGAAAGAGTTTAAGTCAAAATTCTAGCTTACAAGAACAAAATCAAAATAAATGCTTACTTTTTTATTTTATTTTTGTTATTGTTTCCAATATTTTTTTATGAGAATGAATCCACTTTAACACGCATTGAATCTAGGTGATAAGTTCCCATAAATTAAACATAAGACGAATACTACTAAACACAATTGATCATAAAATTCTTCAAAAAGATCAAATTTACTAACTTGCTACTTTATTTTAAAACTATCTTATTATCACTCTGCAAGGCATGTATATTTTTATCAATTGAATGCATTATAAAGAGTCTTTATCAGTATTTAAACGGGCTTTATCAGTATTCGTTCCATAAAATTCGTATAGAGATGTCCACAACTCTCACAATTTATCTCCTATACGTTACATTGCAAGTGATTTAATTGCCAGTCGTATTTATACATTTTGTGCGGCGAAAAATTTAAAGATTAAGACCTTCAAAAATGGAAAACATTGAAGTTTGCACCAGCCGGGAATCGAACCCGGGTCTGTACCGTGGCAGGGTACTATTCTAGTACTAGACCACTGGTGCTTATATCAAGTAACTTTTGTGTTTTAGAGTTATATTATCTGATAACACGTTCACTTTGGTTTTAGATTATTAATCGGACGAGCAGAAGCGGAAAACAAATGTCGTTGTAGTATAGTGGTAAGTATTCCCGCCTGTCACGCGGGTGACCCGGGTTCGATCCCCGGCAACGGCGAACACTAGTTTTTATTAACTATGGCGACTTTATCTTGTCCCAGAAAGGAGGCGCTAATTAAATTAAATTCATGAAGAAGTTCCTGAAAATGGCGTGCTTACGCTTTCTTAGATTAACCCTTATAATATTGCAATAAATAAATATAGAAAATTAAATGGCAAAGGAGTATTGGAGATGGATTATGATTGTTAATGATTTGTAAAATTGATTATAAGTAACGTGATATCTTGAAGTGTAGAATATTTTAGGATTTTCTTCTAGTTAATTTTATAGTTCTATATATGATTTTGTAAATTATGTACATTTGTTATTCAAATCATTTTAATTGTTATTGTCTATTGGTATTGAAAGATTGAGTTATTTTATACTTTGGAAAAATTCCTTAATTTGTGAGGGTACACATTATACATAATCAAGCCTCTTAAATGGTTAGATTTGTAACATTCATAAATGTGCAACAATCAACAAGCAAGCATGTAAGCGATTGTAATGTCATCTAGGTCACCTTTAGTCAGGCCAGGTTTCAAGCTTTCTCATGTTTTCATGATTTTTCTTCATCCCCCACTTCCCCATCTTCCTATCATATCTTTTTGTGGTTTTTAAAAAAAATTCTTACCTTGGTTTTGGTTTTGTTTCCTATGATCTAGATATTTGGGCTTTTCTCCTCCCTAGCATACCTTTTTGTCAACCTCAAGCTCCTTGTGCCTCCATGCTTTAGTCTTTCAAGGATTGCCTTTCTTGTTGCTTGTTTGCATCACCCCCACTTTCCCATTTCAATTGCATTTCAAAATTTTGAACTTTCCCCTATCAACATCCCTTTCCTTAATTCCCCACACCCCCACTTTCTAATCTCTTATTGTTCACAGGCATTCAATGTTCCATTTCCCTCCTTACAATCCCTTTGAATAATTTGGTAACATTGATCCCCACAATATTGGGTATCCCTAAATCCAAACTTTTGGTATATCATGGGATCCCAAACTTTTCCCTATCAACATACCTAAAGAGTATCCAATATCTCAAAATACTAAACCTTGCCACCCTAATAAACTTTTGGGTTTTTCTTGTCCTCATCACTTTGGTATTGGGTATGTGGTATATCCCTAATTCACACTTCTTCCTACATCAAGTATCTCAAAATCTCAATCCCCTATCCTTCTTGTATCAGCTATATTTGGATCCCAATCCTCACTCCCTGTATTGGGTGTCTCTGAATCTTGATCATTGCCGCTTCCTACATCAACCCCACTCCTTGCATCGAGGATGTCTAATTCTTGATCCTTGTTCCTTGTCATGCTTCCTTCTTTAAGACTTTCAAGGTTTTCCTTACCAACCTTCCCTCTTGCAAAATTGTTTGCAAGGATCTTATTCCTTGCATCCCCATTATCCTTCCATTCATCCTTCCTAGGCCTTTGCTTCCTCTTGCATCCTAGCATCCCTACATATAATTCCCCAAACCCCCAACTTGAAACCTTTAGAAATCTTAATGCCAATGTACCAAATGAAAAGCATCTAAATGACATCCCAACTCCCAACTCCTCAAGTCCCTCTTTCAATTGCACTCTCCAGTGTTGGAAATTCAAGGTGAAACTTGTAGCAATATGAACTTACATGTGGTTGCAAATCTGAAATTATGTAATTAAGATTACCAATATTATGATATGTCATTAACAATTCCAACAATGAAAGAAAATTAGCAATACCACACGTTGAGAATCACAAGTGACACAAGATATACATGGAGAAACCCTTGCTGGAAAAAACTCCACACCCAAAGAGATGCAATGATTTTATTAATATTCAAATGAGATATAACAATAAAAAACTCCTTTTTGAATCTCGGCAGTACTTTGTTACTCTGACAACCTGCAAAAAAACTCATGAAACCACCATCTCAATGCTCCAATATATAGAAGTTTATGGGAGAGAATACCACATATGGTATCTCGAAAAACAAGTAAAACCAGCTAGAAAAACCAATGCCCCCCTTAGTGAATAGTCTAGAAACATGGTGAAAATTATTATATGGTCATATGGCCTTCACAAGGGTGCCTAACCCATAGCCAATAAAAATTGGTCAATATCAAGTGCTCCATAACTCTCTGATAGCTCTGATGGCTCAAACCATGAACATGCAATCTTGGGTGCTCAACCCAGGATAACATGCAAGGGCGTGCATTTCTAGGTGTCCACCTAGAAAGTGGACGCCCAAAAGAAATATTCTCCTAAGATTCTTTGTAACTATCACCAAAGTGGGTCCACCGCTATGAATGCAATTACGATTTGTCATAGAAAATAAATAAACAATATTTTTCCTCTCATGTCCTCTAGGAAACTTTCCAAAGAATGTGGAGACACATAAATCAACTTAGGATGGCAATTATAATGTCACCTATCCTAACATTCAGCATGTGAATTCTCATACCCTCTCTCAAACTAAAAATCCCACCTATTGTCCTACCCAACCTTAGATGCCATAATGGCCTCAAATGAATTTGATAAGACTAAATAAGAATTTAAAATGCCTATCAACATGATTTGTGTAAAAACCCATATGGTTTCTAAAGCATAGGACATGGTTTCATCTACTTGACTATGTGAAGATGTTGTTTGTAGGCATAGACAACTTCCACAGTTTGCATATGACTCTGCCTCTCCTTACAAGACAACTTGAGGTGGATTTGGACATGGGATATTAAGCCCAAATCTAGGCCTTCAATCTCTATATAGTTCAAGAAACTTCATCAATTTTCATCTTTTGTCATTTTATCAAACAAACCCTAATTTGTCATAGTTTGAGCACTTGTGTTCATCTATTGGATTTGAAGATTAAACCTATAGGATTTGAATATTAAAGGAAAAATTGTAGAAGTTGATAATCCAACCTCACAAATCCCAATGATCACTTACAAGAAAATAACTTGTCACCAAAGGAGATCAAGAGACACAAGAATGGTACTCTGCAAACATGAAACTAAAAATGCATTACCTAAGAAGATAATAATTACAAAGAGATCAATCCTTAAGAAAGGAGATCAAAACCCTAAAGAGAACCCTAGGATGAGGATTAAATTAGCATGTGACAAGTGTTAAGATCATAATGAACGAGACAACATGACTAATTTGATAATGCAAAATAAAGATTCCTAAGTTTAGCTTAAGTGAAATAAAGTAAAGGTGACTTAATTAATTAATGAACATGATTAAATTAATTAAGTAAACAACCTATTACTCTAACAAAAGACTCCTTTGGTTTCTTGAGGCAATTTCATCCAAGAATTATAATTGTGTTGAAGGAATTCTAGTTGTTTTAGTTTTCATAAATTTACGAAGAAGGGAATGAAAAATATTCAATGTTACAAACTTTCTCATGCAAGTTGTGTGAAGGTTTTTCCAAACTATTTTTATGTTATATTTGTGAGTGAATTTTAAATATGAAAAATTTCACATAAATTTTTTTGTTGATTTCATCACATTAGTATCAAAGCTTTGATCTTGCTAGCTTGTAGGTAAATATTGGTGTGAATCATGGGAGGATTAGATCTCTATTAAAAGGAATTAATAAAAAATATTTTCTAGATACAGTGACACAAATATGGATGGGACAAGATTAAATGCAAAAGAACCAATATGGAATGATCAAATTATTGGAATAAAATTTGTAGGGTAGCATGCAAAATCTAGTTTTAGCTAGAACATCACAAAAGGAAGAAATCATAAAGTAGCACTTATGAGGATTTTTTAAAATTAGAAGCATATTATTAATAATATGCAAGTATAATATATGGTGCAGAACACCAAACACAACATTATAAGCATGCTAGGAGGGTCAAACCCAAAATATAACAAACTAAGAAGCCAACATAGTCAACCAACAAGCCATAAAACTAACTATTACACCATCGCAACAGTTAACAAAAAGAACTATTCCCAACAACTTTTAAATTTCTATTGTTCTCATAGGAAACAATTTCAAATTTCCAGGTCCACTATGTCTTCAAGATCCAAGTATTTTATAGTAAGTTCACAGTTATAATTGTTAATTGCATTCAATTTCTTGATTTTGTCCAACTTGTCAATTTGGTGCTCATCCATGTAATTCTTCAAGGTTTTTTAAATATTTTTCATTTAAGTTACTTCTATAATGAGGTCAGAAATAAACCTGCTTAACCTTTTGTCTATAAACCAAGGTGAGCCCTTCCTCCAACAATAACATAAACTTATCTCTTGGGATCTCCAAAATTATAGATGCCTACACCAGGATAGAAAACATTGTCAATTCACAATGTGAATAAGTAAGATGTCTTATTTTCCCTTGAAATACCTCCTCATTCCTATATTTCTAGATATGCCAAAAAATAATTGCTCAACACAAACCAAAGTCTATTAAGATCTTTAGTAAAATATAAACATAGCCAAAAATAATTTCATACCAAGTGAAACCATTTCTAGCACCCCAACCTAAATTGTTACTAAGAATGAAAACCACATTTGAAAAGCATAGGTACATTAAGAAAAAAAGGTACTCAATTTTTTTAGTTTTATCACAAATAAAAAACTCTGACATGAATACCCAAAGAAGCAAGTTCACTATTGGCAACAAGCTTCTTAAGAATGAGGAGCACCTAAAGCAAGTTTTCTTAGGTTCAAAAAAGGAAGACCAGAAAATATTTAACACACTTCACTAGGTATCCACTAACCACAAGAGATTCTAATTATCATTAAGTTTGTTAATTATTCCCCTAATTCAGCTAGCATTCCATACATATTTTTAGGAACTATTTTCTCTAATACCATCCTTCTAAGAAATATTACTCAAAATCTTGGTGTTAAATTTTATGGTGACAAGAAAAGTCACACCATATAAACCCCTTTTCAAAACATATGTAAATATTCTTATTTGAGTATTTTTTATGCCAAATTCATTTTGCAAGAAAATCACTCTCAACATTCCATTTTTAAAATATTTTTAAATTATTTAATGCATTTGAAAACTTGCTACTTAGCAAAACACCCTTAAGTGAGAGCAAGCGGTTTATTTTATCATTCCAAATTCCACCAAAAGGATCTATAGGATGCAAAAACATTCTTTGGCTTGGAAAAAGCTTCTTTGTTATTAATAAAATGTCTCATACTCTCCTAGACCCTCCAAATGCTACAAAAAAATTAGACCCAAATGCTTTCAAAAAAACCTTACCAAATAAAATATCACATGACATTGTAAAGTAGCCCAATTTCTACCTTTTTTTGGCCTAGATAGAGAAATATTATTTCTAACCAACACTTTATATGGTTGATTACCCTCAAAAGCTTTCAAAATTCACTTCACCATTTCACCACAAGAGAAATCCCTTGTAGCTCCAATTCATTAAGGCCTAACCACCCTCCCCCCCCACCATCTAATTTGGAAGATAGCACCAAGACCGATTGAATACATGCCTATTTTTAATTAATCCAAGCTAAATACCTTACAATTTTTTTTGGGCCCCCACTACCATTTTTTTCTAGCAAGCCAACTAGGTAGATTCTATTCCCAACCCAAAATAGCAAATTTACTATTCAAAACTTTAGCCTCAATATCATGATCACAAAATAGCCTCAGTCTACCCAAAGAATTCTTTAAAAAGGGTTCACTTGAATCAATGAATAAATAAGCATCATCAACAAATTGTACATTAATCAAATTCTAAATTATTAAGAAAAGTATTTTCTTTGACAGGAGGATCAAAATAAATAAATATATAGTGTAAAGTGCCAGCTACAATAACAAATAAAGTGGGAGTAGGAGGATGCCCTTTTATTATAGATCTTTGCAACCAAATGGGATTAGTAAAGCATTAACATCAATTTGAATAGAGATATAACAAAAAATATATTTAACCACTTACAAAACTTTTATGGGAATCCAAATTCTTCTACAATATTCATAACAAAGCCTCATTCCACCCTTTCATATTCTTTTTCAAAATCCAAAAGAAACATGCATATCTTCTAATTAGAGACTTTAGCCCAATTCAAACTTTCCCATCTATTGATTAAATTATATCTAATGTATCTATCCTTAATGAACCTAGTCTAATTCATAGAAATAATTATATTCAAAATATTAGTTAGACTAGGAGCTAAGAGATTTACAAAATAATTATAAGATACATTGAAAAGAGTGATAGCCTCCCCTTTTTTATCAACAAGCTATCACCTTATTTTGGAAGAAACTTTATGATTACTCTATTAATATTAGCTCCCAAGTAACCTTTGTCAAAAGCTCCAACATACACATCTAATAGGACTTTAGAAATCCAATCACTAATAACCTTATAAAATTCAACTAGAGACTATCAATGCTAGGAGATTTACCATATTTTAAATAATTTATTGTTTTCCTAATCTCTTCCTTGTGCAACTTTTCACTAATTTTCTTGGCATCTCTTTTAGTGATTTTTTTAGGAATAATTTCTTTATATAAATATCTAGCCACAAAGCTCTAATCAAAAAATTTAGAGGTAAAAGATCTTGGTAATGGTTTTGAAAATCATTCTTTGTGATGGATAAATCACCATTCTAAGAATCACCAATAATAATTGGACCATTTTTTTCTCTATTCTATTTGGCTTTCAAAAAATTAAAGAAATGCTTAGAGCATGCATCACCTTCTTTTAACCAATTAATCCTAGCTCTAATTTTTACTCTCTAATTTTTATAGTTTTGAATACATCTTTGTTGATGTTTCATTATTAGTAAATCATCATAGATTT
>VDFB02038239.1:0-28769 GCA_007258455.2 Sequoia sempervirens | reverse complement strand
TATCAAGTAATGCAGTCAAACCACAAGCGTCAATCACATCTCTATCAGACTGTAATAAATGTGGAATCAATGACCATGTACTCGGAAAAGCCTCTCGTATCTGCAAGACACCTAGTCTCTCCTGTTCACATACATTATCAAAACAACATCAATATCAAATCATTTTAACATATCAATTCAAAATGAATCAATCAAATTATTTGTTTTCCATCATCATGGAATGTAAATAATCAACATCAAGTTTCTTTCTAACAACTTTAGAAGAAAACTTATCTATACTATTTGTTTTTAACAACTTTAAAAGCAAATTTATCAATTACTATTTGTTCTCCAACAATTTGGGAAACAAATTTATCATGTGGAACAAAAAGCGCTACAGAACTAGTTGTATGCGCTACAAAAATCTTTATCAGCGCTAAATAAAATTTTGCGCTACAGAATCAATTAATGGCGCTATGATTTATATCACGGGCGCTATGGAAAAGTTTGCGCTACAATATTGGTTAAGAGCGCTGCAATACATCTTAGTTGCGCTACGATATCATATGCGCTATGGAAATAATCAAAAGCGCTATGAAATATATCACGGGCGCTATGGAAAATTATGCGCTGTGGAAAATTTCAAATGCGCTACGATACGCCTTAAGGGCGCTACAATATTGTATGCGCTACGAAAATTGTTGAGTGCGCTACGAAAAACTTTAAGAGCGCTAAAACTCAATGTTTTTGAATTAAAACATTAAAAACGTGCGCAAAATGAAATTTTCGACAGACAAGCAGTTACGAGACACATACCAGAGGTCCGTAGTGCGCCGGCCACTGATGATGTCAGATACGCTCGAAACGGTGCAGGTGAACTGGAAGTGCCATGATTATCCACTCAGAGCTCAAAATTTGCAAATTTTACTAGGTTAAAATTGAAAATGACATGGAAAATGACATTTTTAACCTATATAATGGTAAAATTGGGGCATTTTTATCATATTTTCACATCCTAGGGGCAATTTCTTCATCAAATTTTCATTTAATATTTCTTCGGGTCAGTTTCTTCACATCATTAGTTTCGAACGATGAATCGACATCTTCAAAATCATAAAAATTGAAAAATTCCACAAAAATCTAAAAAAAAAAAATTTAAAAAAAAATCAAAAATTCAAAAATCGATTCATCGTTCGCGGGGGAATATACTTATCATTATTTTGATAATCAACATTTGGGGAAAAATTCAAAATTCTTTGAGGTAATGCGTAAAACACATCACTTCAAAGAGTGCATACACCTTAAAACGTTCTCCAACACACATTAGAACCGTAATTAATTAAATATTTTAATATTTAATTAAAATCTTTGATTCTATCTAATGCATAAAATAAATTTAAATAATTCCCATTTATATGTTCATAATTTTACTTCGATTAAATATTTAATCACCTTTCATATTCATTTCAATTAATTCAAATAAATGTTACAATTCTATTTGCTATTACTCATCATATAATTCAGTTTGAATATTTTATTCAAATAAAGATTAAATTATTATTCTTCTTCTAAATATCATTTATAATTAAATATTCCAAAATATTTAATTATTTCCTCTAATTCAATTATTCATTATTAAAATCATTTCTAAATTCTTCATATATCTATCACAATTAAATATTCCAAAAATATTTAATTAAATCTTCTAAATATTTCATATTCTTCTAAAGTCATATCACAATTAAATATTCCAAAAATATTTAATTAATTCTTCCATAGTTTTCAAAAATCAAAAATCAAAATGCAATAAATTAAATTAAATAAATTTTATTTATTTAATTTGGGGATTTATCTTCAACTCCCGGGAAACAAACCGCCAAAACAGAAAATTAAATTTCTCTGTTCCTGTGCAGGCTTGTTCCCGTGGGTTGAAGACAAGCTTCCATTCTTCTCTCCAACCTCTCAACCTCCTCCCTTTTCTTCTCAACTTCTCAATCTCTCACCATTCAAACATACCAGACAATTCACAGCCGTAGATTCTTGCCAGCCGGGATGAAGCCTGCAAAAATCTATAAATACAGCTGCCGGGAGCTCCAAATCATATAGAATTGGAAGCAAGAAAACTATAGCCAAATTACAAGCAGCATTAGCATTCATAGAGTATTATCATAGCAGTAGCATAGCAATCATAGCAATAGAATCATGATTCATCTCATCTACAGCCCCTGTGCATAATCACAGCCCTTGTCCATATCCGTATCAATAATCCATCTTCACCATCATTTAGGATAGTTTTCCTTTGCATACTCGTTCTGCAGCAGTCATTTGGAGAAGCTCACACAATCTGAGAGCCAGAAAGCTTCAAACCAATCTCTGGAGATAGAGAAAGACGGAACGTTCTTGAAGAATTTTTATTTTATAGCCAAGTTTATTTCAAATTTCTTCAATTTAAAGTTCTGTTAATAGTGTTTTGTTTTAATTAGATTAACAATAGATTACACAACACATTTTTGGCACCCACCGTGGGGCATTTTCCCCCTTTTTAATGTTTTGTTTATAGTTTTTTTTTGACAGGTTACAGGAAAAACAGCGGAATAGCGCAGACGACACGTTTTCGGAAAAACACTTCCAGTTTAGCGCCCGTGACTAATCTTTCAGCGCCCGTGACTTATCCTTCAGCGCCCATAAAGTCTGTTTCAGCGCCCTTGAAGTATTTTTCAGCGCCCGTGATTAAAATTTCAGCGCCCGTGACTAATCCTTCAGCGCCCGTGAAATCTGTTTAGCGCCCGTAAAATCCTTCAGTGCCCATAAAGTCTGTTTTAGCGCCCTTAAACTCTGTTTTAGCGCCCGTGATAAATCTTTCAGCGCCCGTAATGTTTATTTCAGCGCCCATAATATTTCTTGCAGCGCAAATTTTTAAAACACTGTAATCTGTAATCTGTACTCGTAGTTTAGTTTTAACTGATTCCGACGCAGCCGCAGACAGTTAATAATCTAAGGATAAAATTTACCAATCCTAGGGTAGTCATCTAAAGGATAAAATGAAGCAATTCTAGGGTAGCCATTTAAAGAAAAACGAACCAATCCTAGGATAGACAAATCATTTTTCAATTTTAGCTTAAAATGAATTTTCTCTTTATGTGAAGCAAAATCTTCACTTAGTTTAGAAAATTTCAGTTTGGTGCTTAAAATTGAATCTAGTGTTTGCTTTGTTCTCAAGTGATAGGCCTATGCTCTCCCCTTAACTGGGTGATCAAAATGCCAAACTCACTTATTCCTTTTTATGCATCTTTAAGTTTTATTACAACCTTGTAGAGAGCTTGCTCTTGTGGGAAAAAGTACTCACCCAAGAGGAACGACTCAAGTGGGTTCAAGCCAAAGCCAGGCTATTCCACCCCACTATAAAATTTAAAGCAAAATTGGGGAAACCCTCTTTTGACGGTAGTGTGCATGATAACCATCCCCAAAGCCTTTGTTCTAAAGGGAGGGAGGTCTCTCGAGGGAGTTTATCATTTGCCGCACCGAACGGAAATCCTTACTACGAACCTAGTGTAGTAGCTAACCGAGTCAGTATTCAAACATCATCTCAATCACAGTGCAGGGGAGGGAAGAATCTACCCCCAAGATACTCACCATATAACTGCCAAGGATTGTTTGCTCAGGGGATCCGGTATCCACTTCCGTCACTCTGAGTACGCACCTGGAAAAGACAAAAACACGGGCGCCCTTTCGGGGGTGACACAGCTGTGTGAGTCGACGCAGTTTTAAGATGTGGGTTGTTGATTGCTATGATGACCTACTTGAGAACTAAGAGTGAGTCTGTTTGAAGTGCTTGTCATGTGTAAAACTTGTTAAAACAATTTTTGAAAAACATTTTGGTTACACACTTGATGTTTAGCATAGGACTTTAAAAAAACAACTGTTTTTAACTTGTTTGATGTGTTTTCACTACATTAATTTAGATAAAGATCATCCAAAACACTCATTATCATATTGATCAATCTCATGTTACGAGATTGGAAATCTACAAAGTTTGTAAAGAAATCCATTTCCAAAAGGATTAAGAAGCCAAAGAAACCTCTCAACCACAAGAAATTATTGAAGAAACAAAAATTCTTATATCAAAGTCGAAAAGTTTTACTTAAATATAGAACTTTCCTTCATAGGTATCATGATTGTGTTAGAGGTCTTTCAGATGATTATGCCATAGAGCCTTTGTATTCACAAGCTTATTTTCAAAGAAGAGCCCTTTCTCAAAGGCATAACCATAGTCAACACATCCGTTTTAGTTATATTCCCCAACCAGCAATCGAATACTCTACTCGTCCAAATCAAATCTTACAATAGAGAACTTAGAAAACATTAGGCATCTATCATTAAATCCATCTTTTTACAAAGCCATGATCAAAACTTCATAAAGTGCAACAACCATCCTTTTCTAGATCTTTTGCTTATATTCCCACCAACAGGATTTTCATCCTTTCACTTAGGGAACAACAAAAGTTACAAGATTAGAAAATTTCGTGTAAGTCATAGAATTTTCATTCTATCTTGACCTTCATACATACCATATCAATTGCACTATTTCATTCTTTTGATCAAAAGCGAGTAAAATCTTGATACAAATCTATGCCTGTCTTCACGAGATCTCAAAAACAAATGGAAAAAGATGAAGGAGAAACTACAACTAGTAAAATGGGTGATCGAAATGAAAAAGAAGAGGAAACATTTAATATTGATGAGATAACGGAAGAAAAGCTTCAAGAAGCAGAACAAGATCCTCAATTCCATACTCTTATGGAGAGAATCCTAGAACGTAACAAAGAAAAATACTTCCTTACATTAGCTAATCAAGGAGCTAAGTTGCCTCACACCTTTGACATAGAGGGGATTAAACAAAATCCTGAAAATCCTCCTAATGACTTTAGTGCTCTTAATCAACAGATCCAAGAATTACAAGGGAAAATAAAGGAAATGCAAGGAGGTACAACAAAGAAATATGTTTTGGAAGACATATCTCCTTATCCATTTGATAGGAGTCTTCAAATGATCCCATTTCCAAAACATTGTGAAATTCCTAAGTACGATAGGTATAATGGAAAAACCGATCCCATAGACTATGTTAGGGATTTCCGAAACATGAGTCTTGAATTTTCCTATGATGATACTTACTTGATGCGATTATTTCCACGAAGTCTAGGCGTACAATCCATGGAGTGGATTTCAAAAATTACTCCACCTATTAAAACTTTTGAGGAGTTGATAAATCAATTTATCTCACAATACTCCTACAATATTCAACATCAAATAACAATGCTTCATCTTTGTAAAGTGAAACAAAAAGTAGGAGAACCCTTTACTACATTTTTACAAAGATGGAGAAGGTTATTTGCACGATATTCTCGTCCTATTCCTGAAACGGAAAAGATGGATATTTTTATCAATAGCCTTGATCCAGAATTAAGCTATAGGCTTAACCTTCATTGTCCTCATAACTTTGAAAAACTGATTGAAAATGCAATCACTATTGAAGGAGCCTTGGTTAAAAGGGGAGTGATAAAACTTGATAATCCAAGTACATCAAATCAAAACAACAATAAAACAAGGTTTTGGAATAGAAACAAAAATGTTGTTAATGATGGTATAGTGGATGCAAATAATTTACGAACAAGACCATCTGTTTTCAATTTATCAAGTACTCCAAGAAACAATTCACAAGAAAATACAATTCAACAAGGAAACAATAATCAACAAGGACAAATTTCCACGCAAGAGAACATGACCAATCAAAATACCAATCAAAATCGTGGTAATTTCAATAATAATCTTGGCAATACCCAAATATCAAATCCGTCTAGACCTTCATTCTTTTCAAATCGACAGACTTTTACTGCTTTGGGTCAATCTCTTGAATCTGCTCTCAAGGAACTTCTTGATAATAAGGTTATCACTTTACCACCACAAAGAGATTATGAGCCACGAGTTAAACCAACATCATGGAATGACTTGTATTATTGCAATTATCATCGATGTAAAGGCCATAGGAGAAACAATTGTCAAGCTTTGAAAAATCTAGTACAAGATTTAATTGACAATGGTACTATTACAATTGAGGGACATCATACCAATGATGATCACCAAGCATTCAAAGATCCTTTGCCAAACTACCAAAAGGGGGAAACATCGGATACCAAAGCCAAAAGCATACATAATGTTGAAGACAATATAATCTGTCATATTTATACAGATGATAATCGGATTAAAATGTTATCAAAATTAAAGGAAAACAAGAATATCAACAGGTTAATGTAACAACAAGAGGTCAAGCAAAGGTTGTTTTAAAAGGAAGTTCGTCTAAAACAACTATTTCTTCTCCAACTCAGTATAATCTGGTTGATCAATTGAGAAAAACATCAGCTCAAATTTCTATTCTTGAACTTCTTAAAATATCCCCCATACACAAAAATATTTTAGAAGAAGCGCTTGTGAACACAACTGTTGATACTGATCTAGATGCAAATAGATTTCAAGCCATGGTAGGACATTTGTCTTCCCCCACTTGTCTTTCATTTTCCGATAAAGATGATGCTTCTATGACACATCCACATAATTCCTCGCTATATCTTGAAGTCATGATCCATAAACATCGAATTAGACATGTCTTAATAGATGGAGGAGCCGGTTTGAATATTTGTACCTTAAAATTGATAAATGCCTTAGGAATTTCAGAAAATGAAATTGATTCACGACGGAAGATAACCATTAAGGCATATGATGATGAAGAAAGAGCTTCTAAGGGATTAATATTGCTACCTATCAGAGTGGGACCTGTTGTGAAGAATACTTTTTGTCAGGTTCTAGATCGAGATCTGTCTTATAACATACTTTTGGGTCGTCTGTGGATCCATGATATGCAAGCCGTACCATCAACATATCATCAATGTATCAAGTTTCCATATGATGGACAAGAAATAACTATACAAGCTGATTACAATAGTACCCAAACTTGTTCTAATCTTAGGGTGAGTCAAGATGTCTTTGTGCCACACAATAGAGAAGCTCTTGTTGTTTCTTCTTCCAATCTACAAGTCCAATTGCAAGAATTAACAAAGAATCTTGATACTAAGCTGAAATTTAAAGACAAAGGGGTAGATGAATATTCACTATCTCTTTCTACTTTGCCTCCTTCTCCAAGATCACATGGATTACCAACTTTATCAAATCAAAAGATTGCAACTGCTTCTACATCTCAAACTTCCGTGCCAATCACAAAGTTTGATGGAAAATTCATTAGAGCTAATACCACTGAAGAAGAAGCTGAAGATAGGGACATCCTAAATTGGCTATACAAAGATGAAGATGAATCTCTCTTACACATTAAGTTACCTAAAGAACAATATGGTAAAGGGTATGCTATCATGCAAAAGATGGGTTATGAAGGAAATGGTCCTATAGGGAAACGAAGAGAAGGAATTGTGGAACCAATTCAGCCTATTTCAAAGCATTCAAGTGATAAAACAGGACTTGGATATGGTAAAGATAAAGAAGAACTTACTTCACAGCAGACATCATTAGTTCATAAAGGAGAATCTGTGTCAGATAAATCTCATGAATCAGTTTTTCAATTGCAAAATAGTTAAGATACTGATTCTAATGAATATGAATGGGACACCATTTATAATGATGAATTCTGGAAGGATAAACAAGTTGATATTATACACAAATATGCACCTGTTCTTATACAAGGAGAAGGGTCAAGGCCTTCACTCGATTATGTTTTACAAAACGATCATAACTCAAGTGAGGAAGAATCAGATTCTAACGAGATGGATAATCAACAGGAGAATACCATCATAGACCTTGTCTACCATGAGGATGACAACCACATTATGACTTTGACAATTCAAGACCTTACCCAACCTAATGATCCTATGCCTTTAGTTTATCCAGAACTTATAGATTGGGACATTAACGCACCTATCCATATTCCTACATTCAGTAATGATGAAGATGTTATAACTTTCCTTTGTTCCTCAAATGAAGAAAACAATTGTTTCATTCAAGAATCTTATACCCATGATTTTGACAAAGAGAGTGTCAAGTCTCTTAGCTGCAAAATAAATGAAATAAAAGATGGATCTATTGGTGAAAACCGAAAAAAGGCAGTGATAGATCAAAACAAAAGAAAAATAAAGAGTGAATCTGACAGTGAAAACCTTTCTGAGGCATTGAAGGATGAGAAACTTGACACTCTTCCCAAGTATTATCATGAAAGATCTTCTATTTTGATTGAACCAACAGAATAAATCAACATAAGTACACCAGAGCAGCCAAAAGTTTTGCAAATTGCAGCATCATTAACAGTTGAAGAAGTCCAGAAATTCATGCAATTCTTGAAGGATAATCAGATTAACTTTGCTTGGTCATATGCTGATATGCCAGGGTTAGATCCTAATCTAATAATGCATCATTTATCAATCAACCCTGGGATAAAACCTGTAAAGCAAAAGCTCAGAAAGATGCATCCACATGTTGCATTATTGGTCAAGGAAGAATTAAAGAAGCTTTTAGATGTTGGATTCATTCGAACTATTGACTATGCAGAATGGATTTCAAACATTGTACCTATTTCAAAGCGGATGAAGGATCGAGGTTATCTGATTTAGAGTTTAAATAAAGCATACCTAAAGATGATTTTCCTTTACCCTATATAGATTTGATTATTATTGGTACTAGACATACAATGTATTCATTAATGGATGGATTCTCGGGGATATAACCGATAAAATTACGGGAAGATCCAAGATAAAGCATTTACATGTCCTTGGGGTACTTATTGCTGGAATGTCATGCCATTCGGGTTAAAGAATGCTGGAGCTACTTATCAAAGAGCAATGACAACTATTTTTCATGATATGATGCATACATTCATGGAAGATTATGTGACGATTTATTGCTAAATCTCATACACGAGATGAACACCTAAAAATCTTGTCAAAAATCTTTGTCAGAATGGAAAAATTCAATGTTCGACTGAATCCAAAGAAGTGTGTCTTCGGTGTTACATCTGGAAAACTCCTAGGGTACATTGTTTCAGAAAAGGGTATAGAAGTTGATTCAGAAAAGGTACAAGCTATAATGGACATGCCTCCACCATGAAATATCAGTCAATTAAGATCCTTGCAAGGAAGATTACAGTCCATCAGAAGGTTTATAGCTCAACTGGCAGACAAAAGCTTTCCATTCACACATTTATTGCATAAAAATGTTCCATTTAAATGGGATGACAAATGTGAAGCAGCATTCAATCAGATTAAGCAATATCTTACACATCCACCAGTTCTAATTCCGCCTATTCCAGGAGAGCCGCTTATACTCTATATTTCAGCAACAGAAGTATCTTTGGGAGCATTGCTAGCACAAGAAGACTCTACAGGTAAAGAAAGGGCTATATATTATATCAGCAGAACCTTAACAAGACATGAGTTAAACTACAGTTTCATTGAAAAAGCTTGTCTTGCAGTAGTGTTTGCTTCTCAAAAGTGGCGACATTATATGTTGACTCATACAGTTAAGCTGATAACAAAGATAGATCCATTGAAATACCTATTAAGCAGAGCCACTTTAACAGGAAGACTTGCAAAATGGGTAATGATCTTAAGTGAGTTTGATATTCACTATATAGATCGAAAAGCGATTAAAGGACAGGTCATTGCAGATCAGTTAGCTGAAGCTCCTTTACAAGAAGACAATCCAATGCATATTGAGTTTCCTGATGCAGATGTCTTTACAGCAACAATTCAGAGACCGTGGGCATTATACTTTGATGGATCTTATACACAATATGGCTCGGGGGCAGGGATTCTTTTTGTTACACCTGAAGGACATACCATCTCACGATCATATCGGTTGATGTTTCCTTGCACAAATAACATAGTAGAATATGAGGCATTACTCATAGGATTAAAGATAGCTTTGGAATGGCAGATTACAGAGCTGGAAGTTTATGGTGATTCACAACTTATCATTAATCAAATTAATGATGATATCAAACCAAAGATGATAAGTTGCTACCATACAAAAACATGGTGGATGATTATAAGAAATATTTTGTGTCAATTAAGTTTTCACAAATATCAAGAATTGACAATAAAGCTGCAGATGCAATGGCTACCATTGCTTCTTTATTACAAATATCAGAAGATCAAACCAAGTATGAATTCTTGGTGGAACAATTGTTTTCTCCTGCATATGATAATCCTGAAAACCAAGTTATATGTCATTTGACTGGTTCAGATTCACCCTTATATGGCAAAACATATACCTATTTGAAAGATAACATCTTGCCTTTAGATTTATCACGAAACCAAAAATGGAATTTCATTCGCCAATCATCCCGTTATACCTTAATTGCCAATATCCTTTATAGACGTGGTCTTGATGGTACACTCCTTAGATGTCTTGAAAGTGACGAATCTGAAAAAGCCTTACAAGAGGTTCACAGTGGTATTTGTGGAACTCATTCAAGTGGTTTGACCTTAGCAAAGAAACTTGTCAGAATGGGATACTATTGGCCTACAATGGAGCAAGATTCTTTTACTTTTGTTAAGAAATGTTCTAAATGCCAGATTCATGGGAATCTTATTCATGCACCTGCACAGGAATTGCAGCCTTTTATTTCAACATGGCCTTTTTCTCAGTGGGGATTGGATCTTGTTGGTAAAATACATCCTTCATCGTCAAATGGTCATAAGTTTATCATCACAGCTACTGAGTATTTTACAAAATGGATTGAAGCTGTTCCTCTAACAACAGTGACTGGTAAACATATATCTTCATTTATCCTGAATTACATTATTTGTAGATATGGAATTCCTAATTCTATTGTTACTGATAATGGAAGACCTTTTAAAAATCAGGATGTTGATGAACTTTGTGAAAGATTTCATATCCAACACAGGTACTCCACACCTTATTATCCACAGGGTAATGGTCAAGCAGAAGCTTCTAACAAGACCATTTTAAAGATATTAAAGAAGACAGTAAATGATGCTGGACGTGATTGGCATGTTCAACTCAACCCAGCTTTGTGGGCATATAGAACTAGTATTCGCACACCAACAGGAGCTACACCATATGCTTTAGTCTATGGAGCAGAAGCAATCTTACCATTGGAAGTTGAAATACCTTCGCTTAGGGTTTCACTTAAGGGATTGATAAGTGATGAAGACTACCGAGTTTCTCGCCTTCAAGAACTCGAACTGTTAGATGAAAGACGCCAACATGCAGCTGATCACTTGAAAGGTTATCAACAAGTCATATCTCGTAGTTATAATCACAGAGTTAAACCACGGGCATTTCAAGTGGGTGACTTAGTTTTGAAGGAAAATCCACGTAATCAGCAAGATAGAGAAAAGAAAGGCAAATTTGAACCTAATTGGCTTGGTCCATTTGTTATTATAGCAGCATATGGTTCTGGAGCATATCAATTATCCACATCAGAGGGGGACCTGTTTGAAGAGCCAACCAATAGTATTCACCTTAAGAAGTTTTATGTATAAAAAGTCCTGAAAAAATCAAAAAAATCATAAAAAGTCCTGAAAAAATCAAAAAAAAATCATAAAAAGTCCTAAAGAAAATCAAAAAAAATCATAAAAAGTCAGAAAATCAAAAAAATCATAAAAAGTCACGAAAATTAAAAAAAAATCATAAAAAGTCTGAAGAAAATCAAAAAAAATCATAAAAGTCACGAAAAAAAATGAAAAAAAAAAATCATAAAAGTCACGAAAAAAAATAAAATAAAAATAAAAAATAAAAAAAAAAAAATCAGAAAAATCTTGAAAAAGTGCAATAAACAAGTGGTGAAAACTTGGCAAACAAGCGCTACTTGTGATCGAAATGGACTCCTCCATTTATTAGTTTATGTCTTATTTTCACTTTAGGCATCATTCATCCACGTCTATCATCTGTAAATATCTTTCATTATCCATATCATGTAGTGGGAATCTTTAGGTTTCATCATGGCTTGATGAAATTTGTACATATCTTTTATCTTTAGGTTGTATTTACATTGGGGGCAAAACGCAGAAAAACACAAGAGAGGGGCAACGAGCTTTCAAAATATCACAAGCAGACAAGTAACAGTTTGACAAAACAAAACAAACATTGTCAAATCAACTCAATCACAAACATGTTTATGCCAATAACATGATCCAAACAACTATCGAAGTGAGAATATCAATGATGATAACCAAATTGGATGATCTTAATCTGAATAAATGTTTGAAATGCCTTAAACAGGATTTTAATGGTTGTTTGATTTTCTATAATATCTCTGGAGTAATTCGATGATGTACTGAACTAGAAAAGCAAGGAAGGAGTATGATTTTTTTTTGTCTTCTATTTGTGAGGAAATCATTAGTACTATGCAATTTGGTCGCGAGACATGCTCTACTATAGATCATGGATGACATTTCGGAATTTGCATGAGAAAAGAGTTAACTCTTGTCTGTTTATGCAAGCAATACTCAGGTCATCTCGGTTCAATTATACCTAGATGCTTGTATTAACTTGCTATATTAAAAATCATGAAAGCAATACTCAGGTCATCACTGGTGCTAACATACCCTTTGATGCTTGTATTAACTTTCAACATTTCAAAGCTCTATGATGATACAAAAAGCATGTATAAGCTCTCCAAATGGCAATATTGTATGAATTTCCTACATGGTTAGTATAGATTGCATTCATGTTAGAATTTGCATTTTGAATTTATAGATTCCCAAAAGCTGGCAAAGAATCAAAGATCTATATCTTTTCAAATATGACTGAGTATATTTTGACATTCACAAAACATCATACATTCATTCATTTTTCATAAACATCCTTTCATAAATTATTGCATCATCTATCATAAACATCATACATTCATTCATTTTTCATAAACATCATTTCATAAATTATTGCATCATCTATCAAAACATCATACATTCATTCATTTTTCATAAACATCATTTCATAAATTATTGCATCATCTATCAAAACATCATACATTCATTCATTTTTCATAAACATCATTTCATAAATTATTGCATCATTTATCATAAACATCATACATTCATTTATCTCATACCATCATGAAACCCTCATATACATACACATCATATATCATGTAAAATCATCACTGCATTTCATATATCTCAAAATGAATGTCAAAATGTACAAGGATGTTAAACTACAAATGATATAATATCATCAAAAATGTGATCATCTCACGGTGTATACAAAATGTCTCAACAGAATATCATGAAAGGGATCATATACAATGCACTAGGCAGAGCTATCCTGTGATGGAGCTGGCCTAGGACCTGTACCACCTGCCCCTGATGGACCTGCTCCGCCTGACCCCGGTGGCCCTCTAGGAGGTAATGGCTGTGTCACACCCCTGCTAGTAGTACGAGAGCGACCATGAGTAGATCGTGACTGAGTATAGCTATCTCTCTGCTCAGCTAGGACTGCATCATGATATCTGGTACGATAAAACTCTGCCTCTCGAGTAGCCCTCGTAAGCTCTCTCATCATATCACCTGGCAAAGTGCTACCTGCCACTCTCTGTAGGCTATCTGCTAAGGCAATGGCCTGCTCACCCCGCTGTCTAGCCGCATCTCTCTCGGCAGTGATCGAAGTCACCTGACCCTGCAACTGTGAAATCAAGGCCTGTGCCTGTGATAGCTGAGCCTGCAAGCTCTGTATTGTGCTCTGCAAAGAGGATATCTGACTAGCTACTGTCGGATCCACTGACGGAGATGGGTCAGTATGCCTCATCCGTGGTCCACCTCTGCCTACACTACCTCCTCTGCCACCTCTCCTGCCGTCTCTCCTGCCACCCCTACCATCACCACCATCATCTCCATCTGAGTCATCATCTCCGCTACCCTCCTCGTCCTCACTGTCCTCTGAATCATCATCACCTGACTCTGAATCTCTCTGTCGACGTCTCTATCCAATGACAGGAGCAACGGCCTCATCAGGATCAAACATGCGTGGAGGAGGATGCTGTAGAACATACTGAACATACTCATGTGTCGCCCCTGCATCCAGAACATCCGCCTGGTAGTCCCACATCTGTGCACCTAAACTGATAAACTCTGCAACAGCTACATCATAAGAGATCCGTGGGCCCCACACTGCAAGCTCTACATGTCGCCGTGCATAAATAGCTGAACCAACAGGCATACCCTGAGTCCGACCAAACTGTCGCAATACACGTCCAGCAAGAAATCTCTCCAAAATCCATGTGGTCCGTCCAATCAAAAATCTGGAAGTGCATACAAAAGGCATCTCCCTCGCATCCTCTGGCCATGGCTCACAATCCAAATATGGCCTCCAGCATACTGTATCCAAACTATCCAATAGCCGCTGCCAATACACTAGCTTGCCCAGTTTAGGCTGAGCAATAATATGTGAATATCTCCATCTATATGGTCGACCAGCTGGACGATCTCCTCGAGTCAATGGACGTAACACTGCAAAATGCTCCCATGCCCATATCTGTAATAATGAGCATCCAACCGCAAAACTCCGGCCTCTACCATAGACAATGTGATGTAACTTGTCATATAGGTGGGCTAGCATACAGCTACCCCATGCATATCGTGTGCCCTGCATCACCATGCTCTCTAAGACACGACCCCATCCGATCGCGAACCCCTTCGACCTATGGTCGGGGCACAACACACCTCCAATGAAACCTGCAAGCACAGCTGGTAGTGGTGGGTAGGAATCTGTGATCTCACTCCATGGGATGTAGTACCCAGCTATCTGATCATCTCTGAATATCCGTCTCAAAGCAAGAGTACCTCCAACCTCTCGTCTGTCAAACACAACTACCTCTCCCATCACTGGGATCCGTAGGATGCGATATACATCCTCGGGAGTCACTGTAATCTCGCCGGTCGGTAAATGAAAGGTGTTGGTATCGCTATGCCACCTCTCTGCAAGTGCTGTCAATAGAGCCCTATTGAGGCGAACCTCGGGCATATCAAGTAATGCAGTCAAACCACAAGCGTCAATCACATCTCTATCAGACTATAACAAATGTGGAATCAATGACCATGTACTCGGAAAAGCCTCTCGTATCTGCAAGACACCTAGTCTCTCCTGTTCACATACATCATCAAAACAACATCAATATCAAATCATTTTAACATATCAATTCAAAATGAATCAATCAAATTATTTGTTTTCCATCATCATGGAACGCAAATAATCAACATCAAGTTTCTTTCTAACAACTTTAGAAGAAAACTTATCTATACTATTTGTTTTTAACAACTTTAAAAGCAAATTTATCAACTACTATTTGTTCTCCAACAATTTGGGAAACAAATTTATCATGTGGAACAAAAAGCGCTACAGAACTAGTTGTATGTGCTACAAAAATCTTTATCAGCGCTAAATAAAATTTTGCGCTACAGAATCAATTAATGGCGCTATGATTTATATCTCGGGCGCTATGGAAAAGTTTGCGCTACAATATTGGTTAAGAGCGCTGCAATACATCTTAGTTGCGCTACGATATCATATGCGCTATGGAAATAATCAAAAGCACTATGAAATATATCACGGGCGCTATGGAAAATTATGCGCTGTGGAAAATTTCAAATGCGCTACGATATGCCTTAAGGGCGCTACAATATTGTATGCGCTATGAAAATTGTTGAGTGCGCTACGAAAAACTTTAAGAGCGCTAAAACTCAATGTTTTTGAATTAAAACATTAAAAACGTGCGCAAAATGAAATTTTCGACAGACAAGCAGTTACGAGACACATACCGGAGGTCCGTAGTGCGCCGGTTGCTGATAACGTCGGATACGCTCGAAACGGTGTAGGTGAACTGGAAGTGCCATGATTGTCAACCCAGAGCTCAAAATTTACAAATTTTACTAGGTTAAAATTGAAAATGACATGGAAAATGACATTTTTAACCTATATAATGGTAAAATTAGGGCATTTTATCATATTTTTTTACATACAAGGGGCAATTTCTTCATCAAATTTTCATTTAATATTTCTTCGGGTCAGTTTCTTCACATCATTATTTTTGAACGATGAATCGACATCTTCAAAATCAAAAAAATTGAAAAATTCCACAAAAATCTAAAAAAATTCAAAAATTCAAACATCGATTCATCGTTCGCGGGGGCATATATCTATCAACAAATCAAAAATCAATATTTGGGGCAAAATTTCAAAAATTCTTTGAAGTAATGCGTAAAACACATCACTTCAAAGAGGGGCAAAATGTATACACTTAAAAATGGTCATATCACATTGTCTGGTAATTAATTAAATATTTTTTATTTAATTAAAATCTTTTGATTCTATCTATGTATAAATAAATTTAAATAATTTATTTATATTGTTCATGATTTCATTTCGATTTCATTTCGATTAAATATTTAATTACCTTTTCATATTCATTTCTTAATTAATTAAATAAATGTTACAATTTATTTATATTAATTATCATATAATCTTAGTTTGAATATTTTATTCAAATAAAGATTAAAATATTATAATTCTTCTAAATATCATTTATAATTAAATATTCCAAAATATTTGATTATTTCTTCTAATCTAATATTCATTTTTAAATCATTTCAAAATTTCTCTAAATCAATTCAAAAATCTATTCATAATTAAATATTTCCAAAAATATTTAATTAAATTCTTCTAAATATTTCAAAAATCTTCTAAAGTCATTCATGATTAAATATTACCAAAATATTTAATTAATTCTTCTATAGTTTTCAAAAAAATCAAAAATCAAATATCAAAAAGCAATAAAGGAAATTAAATAAATTTAAATATTTATTTAATTTGGGATTTATCTTCAACTCCTGGGAAACAAACTGCCAAAACAGAAAATTAAATTTCTCTGTTCCTGTGCAGGCTTGTTCTCGTGGGTTGAAGACAAGCTTCCATTCTTCTCTCCAACCTCTCAACCTCCTCCCTTTTCTTCTCAACTTCTCAATCTCTCACCATTTAAACATACCAGACAATTCACAGCCGTAGATTCTTGCCAGCCGGGATGAAGCCTGCAAAAATCTATAAATACAGCTGCCGGGAGCTCCAAATCATATAGAATTTAGAAGCAAGTAAATTATAGGCAAATAGTATTAGCATTCATAGCAATAGCATTATCACAGCAATAGCATAGCAATCATAGCAACAGAATCATGATTCATCTCATCTACAGCCCCTGTACATAATCTACAGCCCCTGTACATAATTACAGCCCCTGTCCATCTTCACCATCATTTAGGATAGTTCTCTTTTGCATACTCGTTCTGCAGCAGTCATTTGGAGAAGCTCACACAATCTGAGAGCCAGAAAGCTTCAAACCAATCTCTGGAGATAGAGAAAGACGGAACGTTCTTGAAGAATTGTTATTTTATAGCCAAGTTTATTTCAAATTTTCTTCAATTTAAAGTTTTGTTAATAGTGTTTTGTTTTTAATTAGATTAACAATAGAATAAATTACACAAGTGGTAAAATCCATCTCGATAGTAAAAGTAAAAACTACAATAATTTTGTTTTCAAAGCCAACAAATAGCTACAAATCTACACAGATCCCTTCCAACTTCACTCTTCCAACTTATCACTACTTATTCTAAACCATTTGATAATGTCGTGTATGTGAATATGGTGTCTATCACTCCAATCTTCCCTTCAAGTTAGAAGTCCAAGATATGTAACATATATTTTATTCCTAATGACTTTCCCTACCATGGAGATTACTCATCCCTCTACATTTTGACTCAGTTCAACAATTAAATCATCACTAGTATTATGGTTGACCCTACCAACAAGATCAATGTTATAATTGAGGAGACTCTTCATTAATAGTATTCATAGGTCATGAAATGATGAGTGCAAGGACACCATCCATATGCTTGATGTTCTCTCTCTCTCTCTCTTCCCTTTGGGATCCATTTCTTTATTGGTTTCATGGGACCTAAATCTATCTCTATGATAATTTTTCATGATCTACCAGAATATGACATGTTTGGAGTGAAACTAGGTATATGTTGGATTATTTATATTAATGTAGTCACTTCTATTGTCCATAAGTTTCTAAAATTTCCTCATGAGGGCATGGTGAAAACTATCTAGGATACAGGGTACAAACCATTGGTGTTGCATGGGGGTTTATCTCTTGACTATTTTTGGCTTGCTCTACTTGAGATGACTTGTGTTATAAATCATATTATAAGTACAAGATCAGGAACTTAGTGTCTAATACAATTCCACCTTCTTCTTGAATCCCCTCTCAACCCTCTCTTTTGTTGTAGTTCTCTTCATCTTCTTGGCCTTCTCTATTTGGCGCTAAAGACAAGCATTCTCCCTTGAGTAGACCTCCCTATTCTTCTAGCACTTCTCAACCTCCAATGGTGGCTTCTATTCCTTTGATTGTGCCTAGCACATTAAAAGGAAAGAACCTTGCATTGAAAAATTTGAAACCCCATATCTTTGAACTTCCAATTCTTCCTGACATCTCTCACCATACTATATATAGTAAGTGTGATAATTCCTCTTTGTTTGGTCCTTTGTATGTGGCTCTAATATCTCCTCCCCTGAGGGTTACTCTTGCTCCTCCCCCTACCCAAAAAGAATGAGGAAAGGTTTTTGTGATTGAGGTTAAGGATACTACACCCCTAACCTCTCTATCCCCTCCTATGGAGCTTGTCCTTCTACCATTAATGCTTGTGAGGATGACTTCACCAATTGCTTCAACATTTTCTCAGGCCCTGTTCTTGGTACCTGTCTTCATTGAAACTAAATTCCATGTAAGCTTAAGAATCATTGAAGTGAAATGGTGAGGAAATGTGATGCAACTCAAAAGGCTAGGGATACGCCTTCCATTTTAGCTCCTTAGTCTTCTTACCTTATCCTATTTTTGTCCTGCTTCTAGTCCCTTCAAGAGACATGGATGAACTTCACCCCAAAAAGGATGCAAGTATTCATCATGCCTTCTTTGGAACCACCTCTCATCACTTCTTTTCCTATTGTTCCTCAACTTGCACAACCCATATACATGACCAATATAAAGGTCATGTCTAGTGTGGCCTTGTATGCTCCTCTCGCATCTCTAAACTCTAACCTGCCATCCAAGCATAAGCTTGAGTAGGACCCTATCCCTGAATCCTGCCACAAGAAGTCTAATCCTACTTCTCTTTCTTCTTGTGTCCTTATCATTGAGGATATCCCTCCTTCATAGGTGTTTTCCACTACTCTTTTGAAGGTTTGTACTGAGGCTCCTACTCTTTCATAGCTTATAGTTGAGTCACCACATTTCTCTCTAGAGAAGCATATGTTTGACTCTTTAGAGGACATTCTAGCCTTGTCAACTAATTTTACAAAGTCATTGGAACTCAACTCACATGAACTAGTAGATGGGGATATTGAAGCAACCACATATCTATCCCTTGCTTAAGGAAAGATTCCTAGTATCACTTTATCCATTGTTCCTTTGTGAGCTCACCCTCCTTCCCCCTACAATCTAGATTTTGAGGAGGATGACTTGTTGGACAAAATGATTTAGAGAAGTACTATTCTTCTCTTTAGATTAGAGTTTGTTTACTTGTCTTTGTTCCCTTGTAATTATTTTCATATGTTTTATTCCCTCCTAAAGGACCCAAGATACCCTCGTAGGTACTTGGATACAAGGTTGATAATTTTTTCACACTTCTTCTATTTTTATCATCCTTCTCTTTCTCATGCTTTGAATTTCAATATTTGGGGATGATGCAAAGTGTTGGAGGTATTTATGCCTTCTTCCATTTTGACCCAAATTTTTATTTTTACTTTATCTTCATGTGCTTCTTCTTCATGATCTAAAATATTTTGGAACATGATGATGATTCATACATAGTTGTATACATATTTTTTTGATATGAATCATACTAGTTCCTCAAATATTTAGATCCCCTATCTTTATTTTTCTCATGTTTCTCTAATGATAGGACCCCAAATAGCTTGTCTTCATTTACATAACATAGGGAAGGGCAAGGACTATCACATTCATATTACAAACCTCTTATCTCATGATTCTTTTTGAAATATTTTTGCATTGAAATTTCTTATTCATCGTCTAGCATGAGGTCAACCTACTAAACTTTATCTTTATGATTGTATAGATGTCTCTTTTATGTGGTTATCCTACAATATAGCTTGTAGCAATCATAGGTTGATTAGATTATCATATGGTACCTAGTATAACACAACTTGCTACCCATACATATTAACATTGTCTTGTGTCTATATAATCTTTGATGTCTAAATGTCCACTTTTTCTTAACATGTTTGTGTGCAATTAACATATTTGTGGTGATACATCTTAATCATTCTATGTAGGATCAACTCAGGTCTCTTCCTTGTGGGAAACTTCACATGGATAGAAGAATCTACTTTCCCTTCAAATTTTTGGTAAAACACTCTCTCACTTTTTTACTTTACTTTTCATTTTATCTTGAACACATATTCTCACTAAAGTGGGGGAAAAATAGAATGTCTTAAATTGTATCCTATGAAATTCCACACTATACATGACTTCCTCTTTAGATAAAGTAAGATAATTATGCTCTCCCTCAACTTAAAACCATTTCTCACCATCTGACATGCCCCAGTCCTTCACCACTAAGTTTGATTTTCCCATGGACTACTGCATGTGGCAAAGATGTCTACAATCTATGCAAGTGTCCCTCAAAAATCCACCACTAAGGTGGTCATTGAGACATTGCAACTACCAAATTTTGGCAATGTAATGCCTCTACCATCTTGCAACTATATTAGGAATTTCTCAAGCTGGGTGTTTGAACCAAAAAGTCCCTTTCTTTTGCAAAAATCTTTATTCAATTTTCATTATTCATGCATCAATTCTTCATTCTTTCTCTCTTGCTTTGTAGCTCTCTTGAAAAAAAAAACAACTCCTTCTTCACCATTCTACAATACTTCACATATTTCTCCATCTTCCTACACACACATCTTACAAAGGGACGACTCTCAAATTAAATTACATTGTTGCAATATGGGCTCATCTTGCGAGGAAGTCATTGTCATCTTAGAGGTTCTTGTTGCTCATTTGTTGCACTAGAACAATCCTCACTTTATGTTAGAACATGGTAACTCTTCAAGAATATTTATTGAGTATATTATCTATGTCTTTGATTAGCATATGGTTATCTTTACCATTTCACATCTATTATTATTATTGTTATCTTTTCTAAGGTTTTTCGATGAGGTGGAAACACCAATATGGGGGTTTGATTGAGGAAAACTCTTATACAATCACCCAAACATTTCTTTTTGGTCTTGTGTATGTAGGTGGAGGTGGAAGAACTTTTAGAAGTAAGATTGAATGTCATCAAAAACTTTCGACGAAATCAAAAACCTCTCCTCATTTTCATCTCATTTCCATTTAACATCTTTCTATATATATATATATTTAATTTTGTACATGCATATTTTATACTCCCTTTCATGTTTGGAAATTAGTGAACAATGCTTTGTTTCTTTCGATTTTAAGTTCCTATTTTATTTCCACATGGGACACTAGCATGACACTGTTATCCAATAGCCATGATATCATCCTAGAAAAATAGATTGTTGATGTATTCAAAAGACCTATATACCAGGCTACACTTTTAGTTTATGATGTATGAAAGGTCTGTATAATTTATGCACTTTGTTAATATTCACATTCTTCCATTTCCAATTCACTTGAGCCATGTCAATTGAGGTAGTGGAGAGTCAAATTTCTCTTTTAAAACTCATCATCTTGAGAGTAGCAAATTACCTCCTCTACAAAACCAAACCCTAAAACCTAACATTAATAATTCTTAACACTAAAACCTTTAAAATTAAATTGAATGATCCATAAAAATTCAACCCTCCATAATAAACACTAGGCCCCAAACCAAATACCCTAGGCTCTAAACCCTAAACCATGAATAATGGTTTTTTAGACTTTAAGATGTTGCTACACATTAGCATTAATGTCCCACTTTTATGCTACCACTTAGATCAAGATAACTTTAGTAATGAATGTCCTAAGTATAATAGTTCTAGGGTGACATGAAATGGATGAAATGGATTCCTACAAGTATAAATAATAGAATAGAGAAAGAGAGTGAGGGAGGTAGAGAGAGGGGGGAAGGCTTAGAGAGGTGATACATAGAGATAGGTGAGAGAGAGATGGTAGGAGGTAGAGAGAGGAGAGAGAGGAGAGAGTAGTAAAGAGGGGAGGGAGGTAGAGAGGTGAGAGAGATGGTAGGAGGTAAAGAGGTGATGCAAACAAAAAAACATACCCCTCCACAAACTCACAAAAAAAAAAATTTGAACAAAGAAATCCAACTACATTCAAATTTGAAAATGATGTGCAACCATGTGGAAACAATTACAATATTTATTCAATCATATGATTAGATTTATTTTTTTCATTCTTTGGCTCTCCATGAACATTATCTCTCACTTTTCCTCAAACTCAATATTTATCTTTGATTCCTGCAAGATTTGAAAATCTTCTCTCAAAACTTCCATGTTGTTATCCTCACCTCCACTACTTCCATGCAGCCCCCCAACTCTCCCTCTCTCCTCATTTTTTCAAAACTTTTTTTGAAATATCAATTAAAAACAATTGAATGCTTACCCAAAGTGGTGTCCCAATCCCTCAATAAAATATACATTTTAATAATTTAATTTTTTTTTAGAATCTTCTATATTCAACATTCAAACTTGCTCTCATGTTTTTTTTGAAGATGCCCTCCAAAATGGAGGTCTAAACATAAATTTTTTAATCAATAAAATAAAAAATAATTGAATCTTAAAAATCCATACCCTTGTTCCTTCAAATTAATGATGATACCCATGTTTCCATCTCTAAATTTTTCTTTGTAATAGCTGAAAGAAATAATTATCATTTCTTATTTTATCGAGAGCACTTACATGGAGAAAAGGTGAAATTATGCCAATAATTTAAAATCCTCCACCACTACCAATGTTGAACTTTTAATTTTCTTTAAAAAATGAATATGAGATAAATAAAATTCATCAAACATTATCTTCTAAGACTACATAGATGATTTGGAAAAAAAAATTAAACATGTGACCTCGACGTTGCACAATGGGTGTTGAAAACTAACTTTTTGCATAAATCTTACCCAGAAGCTCATGTTCACATGGAAATTTGTCAAGATATGAATAATATAATTAATATGATTCCCTCTAAAGTATTTTTCTCCAAAATTTAAAAATATTAAAATTTAATTGTTTCCATAAAACTGCATATGGGAGCCTTAAAACTGCAATAGAGCAAAAACTCAAAATTTGAAAATTAAATCACATGATAGGTTTTCAAATACTAAGATATTCCAAATAAACCACAAAACAAACCAAAATGGAAATCAAAACTAGAAGCTTGTTTTTGGTTGATGTTGATTGCCAGTCCACCCAGATGCTCCTACATTAGACATGTCGGGTAGGAAAAATCTTGTGAGTAGAACTCACAAATGGAGTGGAGTATTAGAACTAATCTTTTAGGTTGTGGAAAACCTGAAATGAAATCCATCATTGATTTATACAAAAGGAATGTCTTCCTCCACCTCTTCCAACATTGAGTTGGGATTCTTGTTGTCCTCCTCCACTAAGTATGCACTCTATTCTTGCTTCCTCTCCTAGATTTACATCCACCATAGACCAATTTCCTTTGCCACATCTCTTCTTCCTTCTTTTCCTTCTTTGTGGGATCCAACCCACCACAAACTGACCACCTCCACCAAGTTCCTCCTGCACCATCATCTACAACCTCTATACACAAATATGCAACATTCACATACCCATTTTCAACTACAACTTTATCTTCTACTACTAAATCTCTTCCTTAGAGGGTAAACAATCAACATTTTTAAATTTAAAATCAGAAATTACCTTCTTTGTTGCTCCAACATCATTTTCTTCATCCTCAAAAACCTTTCATGTATGCATCTTCATAAGGCTGTTCAAATTTCTCCCATGTAGTCATGTCCTCCAAAGGACCATTTCTTGTTTCATCTCCTTCTTTATTGTTTGCACTGAAGATATGTTCATCCAATATTTTCCTCTCAAATAACCTATCTATCATCCTCATTTATTCTTTCAACAAGAGATCATCCTCTTCCTCACCAACCCATTTGTCAAATTTAGGACCATCCATGTTCACAATTTTTGATTGCAAACCCTCTTCATCCACTTCACACAATGCACTCCATTCACATGTTATCTCTACAACTTGTACCTTATCATCTTCTTCACTTTTGTGGGCTATCCATGCATACTCTTTCTTACATTCAACCCCTACCAAAGAGCTACATCACTCTTTATTTTTTCTCTTCTTTTCACTATCCTCTTCTAAGAGAATATTCTTCTTCTCATATCTCTCTTCCCACATTCTCAATTCCTCTTTAAACTTATTTTCTAATATATTCTCTTCAACTTGATGCTTTTCAAAATATTCACGATACTTCATATTTTCCACTTCTTCCTAATATTGTTCCCAGAAAAAAATTCATATTGGTCTCCTCATGACCCATTCAATCCTCTCACGTATAGATTTCCTCACACTCGATGATCTATCTACACACTTTAACCTTGTAACTTCATTCTCCACCTGTAGGTCCTAACATAAACTACCTCATTTTCGACACTCTACCTATGCACTTAGAACCTCTAGATCTGATACCACTGATGCAAACAAAAACAAATACCCATCCAAAAACTCACAAAACATAAAATTTGAACAAAGAAAATCAACTGCATTAAAATCTAAAAATGATGTGCAACCATGTGGAAATAATTACAATATTTATTCAATCATATATTAGAATTTTTTTTTTTCAATCTTTGGCTCTCCATGGCCATTCTCTCTCACTTTTCCTCAAACTCAGTCTTCATGTCTGCTTCCTGCAAGATTTGAAAATATTCTTTCAAAACTTCCATGTTGCTACCCTCACCTCCACTACTTCCATGTAGCCCCTTAGCTCTCCCTCTCTCCTTTATTTAATTTTTTTTTGAAATCTCAATTAAAAGAAATTAAATGCTCACCCAAAGTGGCATCCCACTCCCTAAATAAAACATACATTTTAATAATTTTTTTTTTTTTTTGAATCTTCTATGTTTGACATTCAAACCTACTCTCATGTTTTGGGCATGTGTAGGATCATCATGGAAAAAACGAGCCCTTAAGTGGCGAAAAACTCAGAAAAATCAGAGTTGGGCAACTTGACATAAAATTTTGAATAAGCTATCTATATTATTTAAAAAATATGTAAGAATAGAATCTATAGTAAATTGAATGTAGTTTCTAAAATACTAGGTTTATTTAAAAAAATAAAAATTTATTTGGTGAAAATTTGAAATTTCAATGCAGTAGTACTTAAATTTCAGGGAAAAAATAAGTAGGTGTTTGTTTAACCACCCTAACCATAATAAAATGATAAGATTTTTTTATAAGATTTTAGATATAAGTAGAGGACTCATGTCTGGATGCGATGCATATTATTTTGTAATTTTTTTCCAAGTAAATAATTAATTATGAATTTTTTATTACAAATTTTAAAAAATATAAAAAACTTGTATGTCTAACCACCTTAACTTGGTAAAACATTCACGAAATTAATTTTTTTTTAATCCTATAGTATTTGAAGCATAGAATGTGATGCATGTTTTAGATTTAAAAAATGTGATAACATTTTAAAGCTATAGATGTTATTCAATCAGCCTATCAATCAAGACTTTGGTCATAATTCAAATAGAAAATGAATAATAATTTATTAAATTCAAAGTAAAACATAATTTATAAAGGTGGAAAGCTAAGAATCTCCTCTAAAAACCCTTTTCGTTTCATCAATTTTGGGTAAAAAAAGTCATCAGCCACATACCTTACACATACCCATCATATCGCCACTTTTTGGACCATCATGATCTTGCACATACCCTTTTTCTGAAGATGCCCCCCAAAATGGAGGTCTAAACATAGATTTTTTAACCAATACAGTAAAAAATACTTGCCTCTTACCAATCCATACCCCCGTACCTTCAAATTAATGAGAATATTCATGTTTCCAACTCTAATTTTTTCTTTGTAACAACTGAAAGAAATAATTATCATTTGTTGTTTTACCAGGAGCGATTACATGGAGTAAAGGTGAAATTATGCCAATAATTTAAAATACTCCACCATTGCCCATGTTGACTTTTTAATTTTCTTCAAAACATGAATATGAGACAAATAAAATTCATCAAACATTACCTTCTAAGACTGCATATATAATTTGGAAAAAACTTCAAACATGTGACTTCAACGTTGTGCAGCGGGTGCTAAAAAATGACTTTTTGCATAACTCTTACACAGAAGCTCATAATCACATAAAACTTTGTCAAGATATGAATACTATCATTAAGATGATGTATTTTTCTCTAGCATTTAAGAATATTAAAAATTAATTATTTTCATAAAACTGCTTGTAGGAGCCTTAAAATAGTGATGAAGAAAAAACTCAAATTTTGAAAACTAAATCACATGAGAGGTTTTCCAATACTAAGAGATTATAAATGAACCCTAAAACACACCAAAATGGAAATCCAAACTAGAAGCTTGTTTTTGGTTGATGTTGATTGTCAGTCCACTTGGATGCTCTTGCATCAAGAGGGGAGGGATGTGGTGAGAGGGTAGGAGGTAGAGAGGGGAGGTAGAGAGAGAGGAGGGAGGTAGAGAGGTGTGAGAGAGAGAGAGAGAGATGAGGGTAGGAGGTAAAGAGGGCATGGAGGTAGAAAGGTGAGAGAGAGGATTGGAGGTAGAGAGGAGAGGGAGATAGAGAGGTGAGATAGAGAGGGGGAGGGAGGTAGAGAGAGAGAGGGGGTAGGAGGTAGATAGGGGAGGGAGGTAGGTAGGTGATAAATAGTGGGGTTAGGAGGTAGAGGGGACAAAGGGAGAGAGAGGGGGTAGGAGGTAGAGAAGGGAGATAAAGAGAGAGAGAGAGAGATAGAAGGTGAGGGCTATTTTCTTTAAAGTAACAAGAGTGTATTATTGGAAGCTAATGTAGGAAACAATGCAAGCGTGTTATAGTGTAATTACATTATTATCGAGTTTGGTAATTTCCAATCCTTATGCTTAGATTTTCGCTGGTATTCCAACCCAAAGGATTGGGGACACATTTCACTATCCAAAGACATGTTTTGCAAAATGGAATAAAATTGGCATCAACACTACAATATAAAATCTATTGTCTTCTCAATTGTTTTAAAAGTTTATTAAAAATTTGAAAAAAAATGCACTAGATGAGAGTTTTGATGTTAAGATAATATATTTTTTATTGTAGATAAATAATTAATACAAGGTGAAAGGCCCTTCAAATATTTTTATTTTTTAATACATGGGACTTTCAATATTTACTTAAAAATTATATTTATCAAAATGAAAATAAGTAATTCTACACCAAAGTTTCAAGTTATAAATGCAAAAAATAAATAAAATATTTACTATTAAACAAAGGAATCTCCCTTAAACTCATTAAAAATAATATTTTATCTATATTATAGTATCAATTTTATAAAAAAACACACTCAAATTTAATAGTTTATTAAAAAATAAAAGATAAAATACATTAAAATGTATACATTTCATTTAGTTTATATCATTTAAAATTCAAAATATATGTCACTTTTTAATTAATCAAGTTAGATTAATGTTGTCTATTTATTTTATAAAAGCCACATGCAACTTCACACATTCACCATAATATTTTTTGGTAAAGTGTTATATTCAACAATATTTCTTTTACTCTGAATTGCCTATAAGATAATGGTTAAGGAGATGCTACTCATAAGACCATTAAGCAAATAATGATGAAAATAGTATATATGCATGGTAGTAATTGGAATATACATCATTCTCTTTTCTTATGGGCTTATTGCACTATTATGCATAAATATTGGAATGTGTGCATGGAAATTGGAGCTAAAAGGGATAAAAAGAGATATTTTTCCTTATTTTTTTTAAATTTATTTTTTATTTTTAACAAAGTTGAAATAAATATAACATAAGAAAAAATGCAGTCCAAAAGGTGGACTGCAAAGGAAAGAACAAAGCAACACTAGAGACTGCAAGAGTGGGTGATCCCACAAAGCTGGTTTACAATTCCTAAGAGATTTTGATTTTTGCTAAAATCACATATTTTTAGAAAATATAATTATTTAAGCCTTAAAAAGTTCTATTTAAAGCATTCCAATTGAAGAGGGTTTGATCAAACTACCTTAAATCAAACCCCTTTGGATAGAACCCCGCTAGTTTTAAACCATACCTATAACGAAGTCTCCTTTATAGCTATCAAAATGTTGATAAAAAACCACTTTTGATTTACCTCTTGGGGGATCAAATGTTCATTCATTTAAAATTTATTTTTTGTAAGTATGTAGTTCTTATTATAACCTTCCCAAAAATTATAATTTTAAATAAATTTAATTTTATTATTAAATATTTATTTTTTATTTCTTGTGAATTTGTAGGTTTTTCACTGAAAATCAAGCTCTTTGTTTTGCACATGTGGAAAATAGAAGATTATCATTTATTTTTTTGAAAAATATGAGTGCACTAGATATTGAAGTCCTTGATCCAACAAAAAAAAATTGAATTTCGATACATATAAAAAAAGTAATGTGTTATATGGTCCGCCTATGTCTAAATTGTAATTGGT
>VDFB02038238.1:0-23693 GCA_007258455.2 Sequoia sempervirens | reverse complement strand
AAAATATGCATCACATCTGGACATGAGTCCTCTACTTATATATAAAATATTATAAAAAAGTATTATCATTTTATTATGGTTAGGGTGGTTAGATAAACACCCCCTTCTTATTTTTTCCCTGAAATTTAAGTACTACTGCATTGAAATTTCAAATTTTCACCAAATAGATTTTATTTATTTTTAAATAAACCTAGTATTTTAGAAACTACATTCAATTTTCTATAGATTCTATTGTTACATATTTTTGAAATAATATAGATAACTTATTCAAATTTTTACATCAAGTTGCCTCACACTGATTTTTTTGCCACTTAAGGGCCTATTTTTTCCATGATGATCCTGCACATACCCTTCAAGAGCATTCAATGGTAAAAATTATCAATCATTTTAGAGTAGCATTCAAGCATCAATCATCATTTTAAAGACTTCCTACATCATGTTTGGTTTTGAGTGAACAATTGTGATGTAGGGCTTTATGATTCAAGCAAGAATTTCATTTAATATATATCACTTTCACACAAGAATCAAGATCTACATCCATTAGATCCATCTCATACATGTTTGCAACATCTTATTGTTAGGGTTTGGTGAGTTACAACATCATAATTTGTTCATTCATCATTCTCCATTTATATTTCATACTATTTCAAGGTTTAATTACCAACAAAGGGGTATGACCAAGGAAAACCCTATTCACTAACCCTTGACAACATTTTTTCCCTCTCCTTTATGTGTGATTTGTAGGTCTAGGTTGCAGATTTCCTAAGGAGCAAGATTGGAGAAGAGTTTTCAAATCATTCAAAGTTGTCAAAGTTGTCATCAAGACTTGAAAAACATTGGAGATCCCCTATAGCTTGTAAATCATGGTTTTGAATCCAGAAACTAGTCAAGAAGGATTGGGTAGACAAAGAAGAGTATGATTAGCCTTTGAAGCTTCAAAAAATCCCAACTAGTCTAATTTTCCACTTTTGGTGAATGAGTCCTAGTTCCAGTCAAATTTCAAGTTTTTGCAAATTCAGATACCCATTTGGCATATTCTTGTTCCTACATAGAAACCCAAAATATAGACTGATTCTCCCAAATTGGTGAATGAGACCCAATTAGTAATAAAAGTAGAATTTCCAATGTTTCATAGCTCCTTCTAGTCAATTCCAAATTCCCAGGTGCACACCTTATATCTTGCATCTTTATATTTTTCTTTACTTGCATTTATAGGTCATTTAAATAAAGTTTACATCATATCAAGATTTTGTATTTCATCTTGCATTTCATTGTCTTTTCCAAGTCTATACTTGGTGGTGAACCCCTTTTTAGTTGGCATTCATCCCCTAGGACAACCCTATTACAATATTTTTTTCTCTTTTGCATTGAGATCTTTAGGGTTACCCTTGAATGTAGTAGGTGGAAAGTGGGTATGCTCTATTGATGTAGATCATCATACCCAACCACTCAACATCATCATTTCTTCAAGGGATTTCAATCCCAAACAGAATTAGGAGAAGATAAAAAATAAACATAAATTTTTCACTTGACCTTCATTAGAAATCAACCCAAAACTCATCTACCATCTTAGCAAAATTCATCAAATTCTTATGGCTATCAACAAGCCACTCACCATATCAATCTTCATAGCAATTGTATTCCAAACTAGGCAATATGATTACAAGGAAATTCATCATGCTAATACCCTGTTCACAAACCTCCAATATACATAGCTTTGACTGAAAATGAATCATAACATAAAAACCATTGATTTCACAGTCATAGTTCCACTTTACACCTTAGAAACACCATGTTCAAACCAACAAAATAACATACATGTTCCATTATAAACTTCTCCAAAACATAGAAGAATGTTTTCCAACATATTTTAGACAGTTCCAAGGCACTTTTCATCAGTCACATGACTGTCCCAATAGGCAATCAAGTTCTTGTATACAAAACACCATTAGAGCACATTGAACACACATGTCCAAAACATCACTACTTTCAAAATCTGCCTTCTTAACGTTGTCCAGGAATTAATACAAGTTCAATGCCATAGTGTAGTCAGTTCCAACAAAAATCTATTCACCAGTATCACTATTTATGCAAGTTATTTGTTTTGAGCACGCAAACTACTATGTTTCTTTGTAAGTTGACTAATCAGGTAAATTCCACAAACCAGATTCATACTCTAAGAACCAAATGCACATTTAGAGTCCTCTTAATATCCACTTCAACATATCAAAAGCTCAGTATGACTTATATTGAAGAAACTAGCAAATCTCAGACTATACGCCTAAGAAAGGCTACTAGAATAGGATTGTTTTACAAAGCATCCACCCTTTGTTCAACTCCAATCTGTTAACTTGACCTCAAACAGTCTTTAAACATGTCATAAAACTCAAGATTTCAGCATTTTTAAGAGCAGAGAAACTTAGAAACATTTTGATTTACCAAACCCTTGTTTATAGGGTAAACAAGCACCAAAACAGGGAGGGTTTTGTGAAATACATACTTACAAACCTCCAACACACCAGCCACCACTTTAAACATGTCATGATATGTCTGTACAATAATTTAGAATCATCTTCTAACCCATGTACATGATTTTTCTTCAAAATCTTGTTTGTAGCCTTCATTCTTGAATGGAAAACTCAGTTTTTTGGCTTGAAACAACATTACATCTTCATATTATTGATTCCCCTACAATCACACACTTCCACACAAAAAAAATTACAAAATAAAACATCCTAATTATCCCATTCCACCATTATACTAAGCTTTCATCGGTGGGATGGGCCTCAACCTCTCAAATGACTCTCAAAACAACTCTGAGTAATTACAGACCGAAACTCAGAAACTGAGTTCAAATTTATTTATTATTGAATTTACAACTCCTACACCCTTCAATAATCAAGGTAAACTCTCTTCTTGACAAGAACCAGAGCTTGAAATTCCTAAATCAACTATGCATACTGAAAACAAAAGGAGAAATTTTTTTCAAAGTAACTGAACAGGGGTATCTTTTATTGATTTTATGAACTTTTTAATACAAAATCTACTTTTCCTCGCCATGTACATTCTTTTATAGTTTTTTATTTCTTATCAACTACTTGTTCTAACTTCCCATCGGTGGAACTACCCTTTTAACTCTTAATCTTCCTGATTTATGCCCTTTTTGTCAACTTAACAACTTTGGACAATATTACAATGATGCAAGTTTTACACCTTTTTCCCACTTTGACCTCCTAATAACTTATTACATGGCATGAATACATTCAAATTATTCTTTACAAAGCATCGACATATTATTTTAACCTTGAACACATAAATTTGACAATCTAGCCTTTAGAAGGAATTACAAGATCTAGGTGCTCCTGCACCATCTATTTCCTAATTCATATGATAACATCCATCCCACACTTCATATCCCATACCTTTCAATAAGATTGACATTGGTTTCATTTCTCATTATTAGTGTGAGAGACTTATACAGGGTGAACTAATATGGTGGTCATCATATTTTAGGGTTTTGATTGTTGACATTTTTATATCTTTTAACCTAAAACTATAAGCATCTAAAACCCTAAGACTCTCATATACACTAAAGACCTAGGGTTTCTTCCTTATGAAGGTCATTAATGCAAGGTTAATTTTATGTTATATCTAGTTGTTGACTTTCTATAAACAATGTAAAATCACTTAAGTGACAACATTGATGGTTTAAGTTCATCGGGAAACTGACCTCTGCTTCTAGGTGTATCAGCTAGACAAGTTAAAGGTTTATTGTTTACCACCCAAAGAAAAATCAATGGTCTTTATTTAATTGATGAATTGGAAAATGTTGAATATCAAAGGTCCACATTTAAAAGTGTAGAATGATTACTTCCCAAAGTTTGCACATTGACCAACATATGGATGTTTTTAACCTAGTTTTAGTTACACAAAGTTTTGTAAGTGTATGGAGAAAATAATGGATTAAATAGTGAAGCCACTGCATTGAGAATTTTCTAATCATGGTCTAGGCTCTATAAGTGTGTATGGAAGCCAATGAAACCATGTTTTTTTCAATTCAATTCATGTAAAATAATACTTGAATAACAAACTATAGAGGGGTTTCATGGAGTCTATGTGTGACAACATTCATGAATTGCATTTTCTTTGCATAGATAAGTATGATATGGATGAGTTACATGATTTTGATTTGAGGAATGAATAGTGTGTTAATATTCATAAAAATTCTCTTAATATGCAAGTGTCAATCTGACTAGTGTCATATTGTCTAGGGTTGTCTATCATAACAAGGAACATGATTAATAAAAAGTCTTTTTGTGTCATCTATTTTTTTATTCAAAGAGGGTTATAGTCAAAGTGTGTGTAGAGTTTGAAGATCATTTTCTCATCAGTTTAAGTCTTGTTTTTGTGTGTTGAGATAAGAAGATTCTTGTAGAGAAACTAGGACACATGTATGCAAGGAGAGATAAGGGTTGAATGTTTATTGTTCTAAAGCATATTGTAAATAGATTAGTACTCTAGAATATATTTTTTCTTTATTCCTTATTAGATTTGGTGCTCCTATATTTCATTGGAGTTGGTGCTCTATTGTATTTAGTGACAATTTTGTTAGTGAGACCCAATGGTGAACAAATTGTGAGGATTTGATTGGTTCTTCAAACCCAACCAACAGATAGAGTGGTTTTTCCATTTTTTAGGGTTTTCCACTAATAAATATTGTGTTATGGTGATCATTATGTGTTTCCATTGAAGTTTTTTCTTAAAAGATAAATTTATTTAGTTTCTTTTATTTTCTACATCACTGGTTCACCCCATCCCCCCTCTCAATGATATTGAGTATCCCTACAATTGGTATCAGAGTGGTAGGTTCCCTGTAGAAGTTTAATCAACTTGGGTTGATCCTAATAGTGGAATATTATGGATAATCAAGAAGGTTCTTCTAACTCAATCGAGCACATCTATTTGATGCCACTAAATTTTCTTGTTTGATTATTAGGATGGATTCTTACTTGTCTTCATTGTGTTTTGATGTACGAGAGTCAATAGAAAAATGTTATACAGTGCCTTCAACACCTCCTTCTACTGTTGATGAGAAGAAGGCTTATGAGTGCAATACAAATGGCAAGGATGCCATGTTTTTTGGTTTAGCAAGTGAGATCCTTGTTAAATTCATGTACATTGTAAGAGTTCACAATATGTTTGGGACAAGTTAGTCAGTATTTATAAAGGTGATGTCAAAATGAAGGAAGCCATATTGCAAACCCCTAGAAAAAAATTTGAAGGATTAAAAATTAATCAAGAATAAAGGATTATAGATTACCTTCCTAGAGTAGATGAAAGATTTATTACTATGAGAGTTCTTGGTGAGGAAGTTGAAGAGTAAGAAAAACTTATAATCAGACTAAAAGCTCAACTTGAAGAGAGTAAAAGAGTTGAAGATGTGATTAAAAAGGAGCTAGAATCTAAAGAGAATATTTTTCAAGGTTTAGAGGTAGAAATTGTGAGTTGAAGGAAGAAGCTAGAAAGGTATGATAGCATCAGGTTGGAAGATCTTTTGGGAGAAAAAAAGAGATACAAAGACATGATTGGTTTAGGGTATGAAGTTGGAAAAAACTCAAAAACTCATAATCTTCAAAAGAAAGAAGTTGAGAAAAGTAACCTAGGTGATACACATGCTAATTATGACAATCCTAACAACAATGTTAATGTAGATAGTTCATCAAAAATAAAAAATTAAAGATTCACAAGTTTAGCTCTTGCAAGAAGGAGTACATCATTCAAGTCTAACTCTTACGTTTATGGTTATTGAACTTCTATTGTAACCAATATGTTCACAAAGCTAATGATTGTACAATTATCCTTGGAAGAAGATCTAACTTTATAGGTAGAACTCCTTTCATTGTATTAAGCAATCTAAGATGCCACAATTGCAATAACTTTGGTCACATAGCCAAGTATTGTAGACCTAGTCCTCATGAACAAAATAAAAGGGGTAATGCTCATTCTATGAAGAAGATGAATCTTACAAACCTTGATAAGAAGGATAAACCAAAATTAGTCTAGAGGCAAAAATAAAAGGTCACTAAGACTGGAAAATCAATGTTTGTTCAAGTTTCCCTACATGCTAAGAAGAAGGATTTTTGGATATTAGATAGTGGCTATTCAAACCACATGACAAGTGACAAGAGAAAATTAACCAAGTTTGAAGACCATGATGGAGGGTTTGTCAAGTTTGGAGACAATACTACCATCCAAATCAGAGGTAAAGGTACATTGCTTTTAGATGAAAAAACACCTATTCATGATGTCTACTTTGTTGGTCTTAAACACAATTTGTTGAGTGTATGTCATATTTGTGATAGTTGATATAAAATTTTGTTTGATGATCAATGTTGTGAAATAAGAAAGAAAAAAATAAATTCAGAGGCTAAAGGTTTAAGGAAAAGAAGCAATGTGTCTAGTTTCATAGGAACTAAAACCAAAGATGGATATGCAACCATTGTCTTATGGGACAAGTGCCCGAGAAAGTTGGTTGTGGCATAGAAGGATTGGACATCTAAAATTTGATAATCTAATCAAAGTTAGTAGAAATAAAAATGTAAGAGACATGCCAAAAATCAAGAAGCCTATAAGTAGCATATGAAAATTTGCAATGAATGCCAACATGGGAACCAAATCAAAATCAGGTTCAGAACAAAAGAAAATTCATCTAAAAAACCCTTACAGTTAATGCATACAGATTTTTGTGGTCCTACAAGGACAAGAGCATTAAATGGAGAGAGATACTTCATGCTTTTCATTGATGACTCTTCAAGGATGACTTGGGTGGCATTTCTTAGGCACAAATCAGAGGAATTTGAAATGTTCAAGATCTTTATGAATTTGGTTAAGAAGGAATCAAGATACAAACTCTAATGCTTGAGGTATGATAAGGGTGGAGAATACACCTCAAGAGATTTTTTTTATTATTGTGATCAGCATGGTATTAAAAGACAATTTGTAGCCTCAAGGACACCTCAGCAAAATGGTGTTACGAAAAGAAAGAATAGAATAGTCATGGAGATGGATAGGACAATGCTTCATGATGCCAATCTATTAAATACGTATTGGAAAGAGGCTATATATATAGCTGTGTATACTCTAAATAGAGTACAATTAAGGGTAAATATAAAAAACCTCCATATGAACTTTGGTATGATAAGTCAGCCAATGTTGGTTATTTTGAGATTTTTGGTAGCAAATTCTTTATTAAAAGAGATGAAGAAGGTATGGGTAGTTTTGAATCTAGATTTGATGAAGGAATATTTTAGGACATTCTACACATAGAAAAGCATATAATTGTTTCAATAAGAGACTCAAAATAATAGTTCAAAGTACTAATGTTAAAGTTGATGAAAAGTTGCAGCCTAATAAACAACAGTTAGAAGATGTTGAAGAAGAATATGAATCAGAACATGAACAAGCGGTTCCAAAGAAAGAATAAACATCTGAAAAAACTATTGAGGCTATTATAAAGACTCCAAAATCTATACAAAGAAATCATCCTGAAGAGAAGATTATTAGGGAAAAAATTGTAGGAGTGCAAACAAGAAGAAAACTTGCACAATCAAGTGAGCAAGCCAATCTTTGTTTGTTATTAGCAATAGATCCCAATAATTACAATGAGGCCGGGAAGGATGAATGTTTGGTTAAGGCCATGGGGGAAGAACTAAGCCAGATAGAGAAGAAAAAGACATGGGAGTTAGTTCCTAGGCTTAAAGACAAGAACAATTTGGCTTATGTTGCTACAAATGATCAGGAAGCAGATATCTTTACCAAGCCTTTAACCAAGGATTCATTTGAATAGTTGTGGGAGGGATTAGGTGGTCTTTCTCTTGCCTCTCTTCACTAGGTTAGTTCTTTACAAACATGGTTTCAGGGGGATCCTATATCATTATTCTATGTCCCTAAAAAATGGAATGCTTGTTTCAAATTTGGTTGAAATTCTTGATTGTTTTAGGCTTTTATTCCATAAGTTCTTAATTTTGTAGGGCTATCAGTCACTGTCAACTATTGACATAATGATACTACTTTGAATGGAAAGTGATATGGTGTTAGTGGAAGTCCCTATATGTTATTTTTTGTGACAGTGTAATATGGTGCTTAGACAGTGGAATTATTTCTTTATTAACATTCTTGTTTTGTAGTTGTGGCCTAGACAAATTATAGAGCTTTACATGTTTATTCAATCACTGTTTGTATTTATAGATTTGCAAGTAAAAGTTTGATAGTGATATTCACAATTTTGGATTGTATGTTATTTCCCAGTGATGTTTTACCTTGAGAAACGCATAGGTATGGTTCCTTGACAATGATACATATTGATATGCAAGTGTAGTTTTTCAATCTTTTCTACAATTCTTAGTGTGTAGACAAGATGACAGTGCTCTGCTTCTAGTCTCAGTGTGTAATGATAGTGTCTTGTGCCTTAAAAGAAAATTTTTGTATGAGATGGTGATATTCCTAGTATAATGATAGTCTTATGTATTCAATTGCCTTGATAGTGCCTATGAAATGACAGTATTGACAACTTGATAGTGTTAGTGCATTGACAGTGATATGCAATCGATTCCAAAATTTGACAGTAATATGCTTGGTGGTTAGTCCAGGTTCATTCATCCATATTGGTGTGATAGTGCTCTTTCATATTTCAGTCCTAGTGTTTAAACAAGTTCTCAGCTCCTGGCTTTCCATGGAGGTGTACCTATTTTTTAAGGGGAGTATGTACTCCTTTGTCTTTGATTTCAAAGGTAGAGTGAGAGATTTGCAAGCATGTTCAATTTCCATCAATGACAAAGGGGGAGTTTGTTGGTTGATTTTTCATTGATGTCAACGGTACTTGTATTCATTCCATGTTTAGTGATTGATGCATTTCATGGTGATTTTTTTTGTTTGTCATTGATGTCAAAGGTTTGTTGATTCTTGTCACAGATTTCAAAGATGAAAAAATGTTTATTGATGCTTGCCATAGATGTCAAAGATGATATAGGGTATGTTGATTCTTGTCATAGATGTCAAAGATGGTAGAGGGTACCTTTTCATTCATTACATTGTGTTGATGCTTGTTCATTCATTCCATTGTTCATTAATTTCATGGTATTGATGCAAAAGTCTTTATGACAAAGTTGTAGTGGTAGTTTTCCTTTGAATATATCTTTATATCAGAGTTGATTCATTACATTGTGATTGTTTCAAACTTATATTGAGGTTATGAGATGATTTTGTTATAGTTCATTCATGGAGTCTTCTTTTCACAAGCATCCTTCATTATATTACAAGTTGCAATATTTCATAACTCGGATATTTAGTGAAAGCATTTTGAATAAAAGCATGTTTGTTAAGGGTAGAGACTGAAGAATCATTATCTTTAAGCATTGTCATTTGAGCCTCATAAAGTTGCAAAGTTCTTAGTGTTTATGAGGATTAGGGTTGTATTTTTTTTATTACCTTTCAACAAGATTTATATTTCTTCCATTTCTCATTATCAGTCTTAGAGACTTATAGAGGGTGAAGTAATATGGTGGTCATTCCATTTTAGGGTTTTGGTTGTTAACATTTCTATATCTTTTACCTAAAACACTAAGCATCTAAAACCCTAAGACTATCCTATACACTAAAGACCTATGGTTTATTCCCTATGAATGCCATCAATGTAAGGTTCACTTTATGTTATATTTGGTTGTTGACTTGCTATAAATGATGGAAAGTCACTTAAGTGACAACATTGAGGCTTTAAGTTCATTGAGCAACCAACCCCTACTTCCAAGTGTATCAGCTAGAAAGGTTAAAGGTTTGTTGTTTACTACCCAAAGCAAGATCAATGGTCTTTATTTAATTGATGAATTGGAAAATGTTGAAGATCAAAGGACCACATTTAAAACTACAAAATGGTTACTTCTTGAAGCTTGCGCACTGATGGGCATATGGATGTCTTTGACCTAGTTTCAGTTACATAGATTTTTGTAGTTGTATGGAGATAGTGATGGATTTAATAGTGAAGCCAATGCATTGATAATTTTATGATCTTGGTCTAGGATTTGTAAGTGTGTAATAAATATAATGAAACCATTTTTTTGTTGATTCAATACACAGAAAAGAAGACCTGAATAATAGAAAATAGAGGGGTTTCGTGGAGTCTCTGTGTTATAGCATTCATGAATTATATTTTCTTTGCATAGATAAGTATGATATGGATGAGTGGCAAGAGTTTGATTTGAAGAATGAATAGTGTGTGAATATGTATATGTTGAATGAACCAAAAAACTAAGAGGTGGGTGAACCAGTTGTATCTAATTAAAACATTAAAAACCCTAAATAGTAATTAGATCCCCAAGAATTCATTAAATACTTATTCTATTATAGTGATTAATCATGAACTACAGATGATAGATATTGAAACATCAACACCATACACAAGAGAGCACCATATTTACATGGAAAACCCAATGAGGGAAAAACCATGTTAAGGATTAGCTCATAATATAAGGAACTGTAAAATTGGTACAAGGGCTCACTTCTAGAATAGGACACATTGTCCAATAGGGCTCACAGCCAAGGCTCAATGCCACAAAAATAAAAGAAGATTGAAGAGAAATGTTACATAGAGAATAACTTCTCAATGCAACATAGAATCCCCCACAATAGCCCCAACACCTTCACAGCCTTGTTTGAAATATTGCAGATAACTTCAACTCACTACATTCAAAATTCCAACACTTTAAAGCTCACACTACTCTACACAAATTCGCACACTATATTTCTACAATTCACACCACATTCATCTCTCACACCTATCTTGAGATCTTCCAAAAACACCACTCTTATTTATATCATCTTCAACCTTGAAAACCTTCTCCATGGTCGATAACACATCATTTACATTTATAATTTCAAAGTAGGTCGGCATCCAAATATTCCTGTTGTGGATAGGAATGAAGGTGACCCACATAAATCCTTAGTTAGGACCCAATTTTGTCCTAACACACCTCAACATGCTTCCACAAACTTTGAAGCTACTTTGCATGCAGTGTTAACACAAGGTCATCCATTACCCATGCTAAACACGATAAAACTGTTAAGTACATGCTTCCCACTTGATCAAGATGACAAGTAGACCACCCAAATTTCTTTTACATGATCTGGAACAATCCATGAATCACCTGGGATCCAACAAAGATTTCTTCTAAACTTGCATTATAGAAATACTTCAACCCAAAGTATTTGATTAACCTTATACACGCACTAACACATGGAACACACACTATATTGTACTAGTTCAAGAGAAATATTCACAAGTAGAATTTGGAAAATAAATGACTAGGTGACTAAAAATTTTAGTCACAACAACTAAAAATTACTAAATTCTACTCATTTTTTGCAACTCAACTATAAATGAGTAAATAAATGACTAATTTGGTCATTGACTAAAAATTATTTATTCATACAAATAAATATGACTAAATAGTTAGTCATTTATTTAGTCACAATCCATTTCAATAAATCATTTAAGGAATCAAGAATATAGCTCGCCAAAATACTCTAAAACTTTATAAACATACTCTAAAACTTTCATCGAAATCTTATTTTTAGGCATAGCCGTCCATAATGGAGTTTTCATTTTAATAAACATACTCTAAAACCTTCATCGAAACCTTATTTTCAGGCATATTCCACCAAAATGGAGAAGTGTTTCAGTAAAGAATGATAGAGAATGGTAAGATGTGTGTGACATGAGGCATAGGATCCATTGTTGCTTATCTCATTCTTGGTCCGCTCAACAAGGGTTACATTTTTCATGATATTGTTTATAATCCAATTATTTAATTGACATATATTTTCACAATCTCAAATTCCTTCAGATGCATTTGAAGTATCAATGTACCTGTATAGTGTTTAGAATGATTTATTTTAATTTAAAAAATAAATTAGATGCTTTTGAAGTATCAATGTATCCTATATAGGGTTTAGAATTATTTATTTTAATTTAAAAAATAAATAAATGATGTATTTTCCTATGATTAGATAATGTGGAGATCTCCTCAATCTGCCCCAACACACTATCCTCTTTGGCACTGTATTCATTACTCTAGTTGCTAGGGTTTTGCATGTGATGTCTTTAATATCTTCATTATAGTGGATTTTAAATAGATCTTTGTATTTTCTTTAATCCTTATCATGGTAACCCTTTACTTCCATAATCCACCTTCAATCTCTTCTAAGAACGTTGTCTTAAGCTAGACTACATAGTATGCATATAAAGAAAGTCCTTCATACCTGCCATTATTCCAAACCACCACTCACTACCTTGCTTAAAATGTTTCCTCCATAAGCACAATAGCATGTTTTAAAATCATGGTTGCCAATGATTGACCATTAAGGTCACTACTTTCATCAAGATACAATGAGATTTGTATCTTCAAACTCAAGGCATTATGCAAGATAACATTGTGAATTGTTTGTTGTGTACGATTTTATTTTCTTGCACATTTACTGCTTTCTTGACTTCCTTTAAGATTGGATATTGCACCCTCAGCTGCAATCTCAAATATCTCACTCTCTATCACTTGAAGATTCCTTTCATGAGCATCCTTCTATAAAATCAAACTATTCCATATAGACTACCTACTTACTTACTACAGGGGACTTATTGTTTCATGGTATTGCGGATCATAAGATCCTTCAACCTTATTGTCACTACTTCATATTCCACAAGGTATTATTCACTATTGTCCCATCTTTGATGAGTCTCAAAACATTGCTTAAACATGCAATCCACTACCTCCATTATACAATGGCTAAGAAGAAACATTGAACTTGTCATTACCACTACTACTTCATTTGAACACTCATTCACTAATTGCATTTTCCTTGCCTAACACTACTAAAAGCATTTGAAAACCCCCTAAGGTCAGTAAGGGGGTAAGGAAACACACTACTAAAATCTCCACTTTACTATGCAAGGTTTGAGCTTTATTATCTTGTCATTCCTCAACCTCTTTTTAACTATCACACCTTAAGTGACTATCATTCTTCTTACCATAGATTGCATTTACAAATGTCACTAAGCTACATAGTGTGCTTGTTATTGGCTACAATATTTAGATTGCAAGATTTTTTTATTGGATACAATGTCTAAATCTTTCTAGTATTGCAACCTCACTAATCTGCTAGAGTTATTGTTTATGTTTCTACGGGGGCCTAGGGTTTGTACCCTATGCATGCTCTTACCAATACTTTTGTTGGTAGTAAACAAGAACCTTAAGTCTTGGGTCATAAAATTATTTATCTTGACAGAGTTGTGGTATGATCTTGGATTGTATCATAGAGTGTGTGGGAAGCTTATGTTTGATCATTAAGGTATGTAATCCTGATCAAGGAAATGCATTCTATATAGCATGGTCCTTTCTTTAATACTTTCCATAATGGTTATTAGTAGATCACATTATTATAGTTTATGGTAATCCAAGATTGCATTCAAGTATGTAACAAACTTGGTTTGTAGTTTAAGTTGTACACTTTTAAGTAACATTCATAAGGTTTGAAAAATCTTGATCACTCTCTAGAATAGCCCATTAAGCATGAATTTTGCTTGAATGCACTACATAATTGATATAACACAGCCACTTTTTATATCAACCATAGTTATACCCAACTAATAATTTCTCAGCATGCACTCCTAGGTTTTAGTACCCCATAAACTCTCGTGGTAGTGGGTTTCGTAAAGAAGTATAGTAATAGCATTGATTGAATTTTTGTGAAGATTTTGACCTTTCCAATAGGGAGATCATGACTCCAACAATTTTAAAACCTATTCTTCAATCATCTCCAAGCCTTCAAAGCATATCTACAATCACACAAAGAAAGAGAGAAAAAATGTTGATTATTAGGGAATAGGGGTTTGCCTTGGTAAAAACCCTTTTAGGTAATTAAACCAAAATGATGAAATAAGATAATGAAGTATGAACATGAAATAATGCAATTAGAACATTTCCATGATGATGGATCTTGAATTTTTGCAATAGTTGATGAAGAAATCTGCACTTGAATTCCTTAGAAATGATCTTGAATGCTTGACTCTTGCTTGCTTGACTTGGTAACATGTAGGCTTATGTTTCTTCGATGAAATGAGGATTTGCAGGCTCTCTTATATAGGAAATCCACTGACATGACCATTAATTTGATCCCTAAGGCCGACATAGGAGAAATTTGAATTAAAAAACCAATTTTCTCACTCAAAGCCTTAAAAATAGGCCAAATGGGACTCATTCGCCATCCTTGGTGAATGAGTCCCACTTGGATGGGAATAATTCACCCAAGGTGGTGAATGGGTCCCATAGGGGCTATTTTCCATGTTAAAGTGTCGGGGAGTGAAGAATTTAAGCTTTTATGTTGATTTTAGCAGGTTTTTTATCGAAATATGCCTTGGGATGCACATTTTCAATGACTCCAACTATTAGCATAAGCAATATTAATATATCACAAAAACATGTATTTAAATCTATAAAACTAAAACTATACTTACCTATATTTAACAAGTATTCCATGTTGTCTAGGTTGAATTTGCATGGTCTCTCTTTTCCATCTCAAATTATGTGATGAATTTGTGATGATGGCTTAAGGATACAAATGGACAATGAATCAATTTTAACTATTAATGTATAAGCAATATCAAAACATGTATTTAAATATATAAAACTAAAAATTATTTACATGTATTTACTTATACCATTGTACCATTTGCATCCTCTCTTTTTTGCAATGCATCTATGATTGTCTCATGCTCTTCCATAGAAATTGTCCATGGCTTTTTTATTTGTAGGTCTTCAACAATACCTCACTAGTTTTATATTTGTTGCCACCACCAAATGTGAGTAGTGTATAATATTTTTATGTGTTTCATAATCTTTGAATGCAGGAAAACCATTCTTCTTTGTTAGGTAAATTTGTAGCCAAGTGGCAACAACCACCACCAAAATTGTTGGATAATGATAGCCAATCATCAAAGAACTTGTTCTCAAAATTTTCTTAAGGGGATCAAATAAGTTCTCAAAATTTGCTTAAGGGGATGTCTTAAGGGGATAACCAAACTTGTTGGATAATGATAGTCATCATCATCTTCTCAAGGTTCTATTAACTTATGTTTAGTCTCCACACAACAATCCAACCAATATTTTATTTCCTCTTCATTATCCTCATGTGTAACAACAACATCAACATGTCCTAAAAATAAAATTTTATTCAATAACTTGTGTGTCCATATAATTTTACCAATCTACATACATGCATTAATATATATAATTAAATATATATTAAAAATATTAATAAAGTGAAATAAATTGAATTAAATTACCTTCTTGTACAAGGTCTAAAACATGGTCATAGTCATCCAATGCAAACACTTGATCACCTCGCCCATGGTGATGATGAATAAGAAGGATCAAAATTGATGCATGTGCCTAGACTGCATAGTGCTCAACTTGTACACCATCAAAGATAGCCTTCATATACGAGTCATTGATGATTTTCTAGATGTATTGAATGGAGCTATATTTTTTACAAAGTAAGATCTTAGATCAAGTTATCAATAAATTTGAATTAAGGAAGAAGATATTTAGAAGAAAATATTTAGGAATCATAAGGGTCATGATGATTTTTTGGTGATGCCATTTGGTCTTACTAATGCACCATCTACATTTCAAAGTTTAAAAACTCCATTTTAATATTTTTTTGAGAAAGTTTGTATAAAGTTCTTTGATGATATATTTATTTATAGCAACACATGGGAGGAAAATTTATAGCATGTAGATCAAGCATTACAAGTTCTCAAAGATCACCAACTCTATGTTAAAATTTCCAAGTATGGTTTTGGTATTAAAGATGTGGAGTATTTGGGACACATAGTTTCACATGAAGGAGTAAAGGTGGATCCTAACAATATTAATGTTGTCATGGAATGGCTTGTTCCCAAAACCATTAAGAAATTGAGGGTTTTATTGGTATTAATTGGATACTATAGAATATTTATAAATAATCATGGTCATATAGTAGCACCCCTCACAACTTTATTGAAGAATGGTTATTTTCAATGTCCAATGAGTTTTTTTAATGTAGATTTTGATATATTAAAGGAGGCTATGTGTACTAATCTAGTTCTTGCTACTCCAGACTCCACTAAGGATTTTATTTTTGAATGTGATTCTTTAAGAGATGGTATATAGAATTAGTTCTCATGTAGGAGTTTTGACCCATTACTTTTGAGATTCGTCAATTAAAGTGTAAGAATTAACTCAAACCTAATTTATGTGAAGGAAATGCTAGCTATTCTTCATGCAATGAATGAATGGAGGCCTTATCTAATGAGTAGAAACTTCAAGGTTAAGATAAATCATGATAGACACATATTTTTTGAATCAAATATTATCTTCTAAAGAGCAATAAAAATGGGTCACTAATCTAATGGGACATGACTTTGAGAATGCATATAAGAAAGGGGTAAAAAATGTTGTGGTAGATGCAGTTTCTAGGAAGGATAAAAATTTATTGTGTTCCATTTCAATATTACAAGAAAATTGGGTAGTAGAAGCCAAAGTTGAGTAGAAAAATGGTGTTTCTACAATCTCATTCAACAGTTACAAAATGATCCTACTATTCAAATAAGTTTTGTTGGAAGGGAGATTCTTTGTGGTATAAAGAGTGATTATATCTCTACAATAATTCCACTCTCAAACAAAAGATTATCATAGAGCTTCATGAGTCTCCAACTCATGGTCATTCAATATTTTGAAGACATATCATCAATTCAAGCAAGACTCCTTTGGGGAATGGCTAAAAGGGGATGTTCAAAAAAATTTGGTTGAACATTTGGTTTGTTAATAAAATAAAGGGGATATAATTAAGATGCATGGTCTTTTGTAGCACTTATTTATTCCTATCCAATGTTAAGAAGAGGTCTCCATGGACATCATCACAAGGATTTCAATATCTAACCAAGAAGAATGTTATCATAGTAGTGGTGGATCACCTCACTAAATATGCACATTTTATTGCATTATCATATCCTTTTACAACAAGTATAATGGTAAAATAATTTTTGGATTGAGATAAAAAGCTACATGGTACACCTACGGTTATTGTTAGTGGCAATGATCTTATCTTTAATAGTAACTTTTGGGAAATTTATTCTCATGTTTTGGTACTCAATGGGTCATAGTTCTTCATACCATCCTCAATATGATGGGAAAACTAAGGTTTTTAATAATTATTGGAAGGATATTTATGTTGTTTCACTTTAGATAAATAATCCTAATGGTTAGATTATATACCACTAGAAAAATGGTGTACAACTCTTCCTTTCATAGTTCACAAAAAATGTCTTCTTTCATGGCACTAGATATGGTTTCATCCTCCTTCAATCACCTCACTATTGAAGGTGTCACCAAGAGTTCAGGTCATGGAGAACCACATGCTTCACCAACAAAATGTACTTTCAAGACTCTAGAAGAATCTAGCCATGGCACAAAATTAAATGAAGCAACAAGCAAACCAACATCATAGTGAAAGAAGTTTTGAAGTTGGGGACTAGTTTTTCTTGAGATTGTAGCCTTACAAGAAAATGTCACTGAAGCAATAGACAAAGAACAACATTTTTTCTCCAAAATATTATGCCCATTCCAAATCATACAAAATACAGACCTAGTTTCACCTACAAGATTTATCTGCCACCAACACAAAGATACGTCCAGTTTTTCATTTTTCCTTTTTGAAGAAGGTAATTGCACATAATATCCCCACTCATACAATATTACCAAAGCTTTATGAAGAAGGAAGAATCATATTGGAACCAGATTTCATTCATCAAAAACACACAAAGAAGCTAAGGAATAGAATACTCACTAAGTATCTCGTCCAATAGAATAATTTACGAGAACTAAAGACGCCACATGAGAGGATGAAGATATCATTCAAAAGAATCCACACTTAGTTAGCATTGAGGATAACTATTTTTTGAAGAGGGGGGCATGTTACACCCTTAATATTAGAGTATGCATTGGGTTATGAGAAGTCAACTTGTGGTTACCTTAACTAGATTAATTAATTCATATTATCATTATTATATTGTTATTGAGTTATTTAGGTTGATCTAAGTCTTATATATGATTATCTAAGTCAGGTTGGGTGATATCCTAGTCATAAGTAGGGTATATATAGGAGATTTGTGGGTCATATTTGTCAAATTGTAAATTGTGTTTTCATTGGAGATATTCAAAGGTTTTCCCTCTCAAAGTGACTTTTTATTCTCAACTATTATCTAGTAATTTTAGCATATTTTGTATTATATTCCTCTTGTGCAAGTTATTTCATTACATAAGTAGTTTAATGTTTTCTTCTCTCTATACTCTTTGGTGCTACCACACAACCTCGTTGGCTTGTTCCATATGTCACTCCTTTTCTGAGAACAAATCTTTTCATATTATTAGATCTAAACTTCAAATCATAATAAACCATTTTGTGCTCATCTCATTACATCTTTAATTATAATATTTTAAGTATTATTGCTTTCTAGACCTCATGTTCATTACATTCTTCTAGTTGATCATTGGCTAGAGGTATATGTTCTATCAAATTTAACATTCATGTGGCTATTTTCCTTGTATTTTTCATGTTCCTTTATGGTTATTAAGGAGAAGATGTGTGATGATGGTAGAGTAATATGTGTTGGTTCTATAGACCAATGGAATTATGCCATGTGTATCCTAATTTGTGGTGTCTTTTTTAATTGATTATGGATGTCATATTCCCCCATTGAATGTGGACCAACTGCTTAGTAGCACATATTTCCTTGATGATGTTTTCAATGGGTTCCACATTTCTTATTCTTAGGAACTTGTGTTTCTTTATTATGGTTGACATGGTTTCAAGGGTGAATTATGACACACCATGTTTCATCTTTAATGGTTTTAGACGCATCCCTATCTTGGAGGAGTATACCTATATTATATTAAAAATCATAAATTTCTATATGGTTTATATGTGAAATGATGGTTGTCCTACATGGGATTTTTCTCATGGTTTAGGCTTGAGAAACTAGGGGAAACATGCATGTTTTTTAATAATAATACAAACAAAAGAAATAGGAGAAAATCAAATAAGTGAGGAACCCCATTTAGGCATTGCAAGCTTACCACACAATCATTTCAATTAAAAAAAGGATAATGGGGAATTTCCTTGAGCTTCAATAATTTTAACTCCATCCTTGTCATTATCCATACATTATGTGTGTTATTGTTAGGGTTTTCTACTCTTGGCGATGAAGAGATATTTTCAAAGGCTACGTAAGTAGCTAAGACCATTTTTGACATGAATACATTCACAATGATTCCTTTCATGAAAATTATAGGCCTTAATATAATGGTTGATGCTTTGTTGGTGCTATTTTGGCAATGCCCTAGCCATGCCTTCAACATCTTGATTTGGATTTTTTCTCCCTTATGCCAATTATGCAAATCTAGGACTTCCTATGCATTTTCTCCATCATTAGTGTCGTGGTCAAAATCATCTATGTCTTGTGATGTTGTATGGATAATTTCTTCTTATTATGATACTATGTGTAATGTTTAAATAAATAACTTCAAACTATGGCAATATGTGCTCCTCTTTATGGTAGTTGCTATATTTATTGCAAGGAATGGCTTAAGGTAAATTGGAATAATGAACAAACTTATTTGATGTTGTTTTAGATTCAAGATTTTAAACTAAGTAATAATTTCACTTTCTTATATACTTTGTGGGAGATCTAAGGGAGACCTAAGGGAGACTTTCTTAATAGTATAACTACATATTTTCAACCTAGTGTGCTATGTAGTGACTTTAGTCCTAGGTACTTAATCTTGATATTTTAATGACCACGAGGCTCTAAAGTAAATTTTGATGGATATATGTTTCTAGTTAAAGACTGAAATTAGCTAGATAGTTAGTTTGTTAGCTCAAGGGCCTAGCCAACCCTACTATAAATCCTCTATTCTTGATTAGAATAATCTTAAGCATCAACTCTTATATATTGTCTTATTTTTTTTTAGCTTTAGTAAGTTGTATTTTCATGAGATGGAATCAAATGGAGTGTCTATTTGTAAGTGTGAATGCCTCCATAATTTGTTGTATTTATTTAGGATGTATCATGTTATATCTTCCTCTAAATTTATATTCACTGATTTGATGATGCGTTGATTGGTTGACTTAGGAAAGGGATTTAAAATTTCTTGAAGTATACACTCAATTTTTTTAATTTATTTTATCATGTACTTGTATTTATATTATTATGGATTATTCAATTATAGTTTATGCACAAACATCTCTACTCACTAATAGGTCTACATGTGGTTGTTATAGATCCTAGAGGCTCTTATGGTTGATTCAAGTACATGTTTAGTTCACATGGTAAACATATGCTTATGAAATTGTTGAGAGAAAGATAATGATTTGATTACCCAATAGGATCAAGGCACCAGTTTGTGATGGTTCCCTTGTTGCCTACCATCATGGGTGTGTGCAAGAAGTTGATTCCACTTTTTGGCCTAAAAGTGGAAGTGTTTTCCCCAATTTTCAGAATTTGTCTTGTTTGACCTAAAAATTTGAAGCACTTAAATATTGAATCTTTAAAAAAGTCTGAAAAAATGAAATGTAGTAATCTGAGTCTAGTTTCTAAATATGTAATTTATTTTAATACCCAGATGATAAAAATTTATTATTAATAAGCATGTCTAAAAACCACTGTTTAAAGTCACTTTTTTTACCATACCATGCATGTGTATGTAATCCATATTTTGACCTAAATAATTGTATTTTTTTGGGTCCTTTTGGAAATGATTTGTGACACATTGAAGAATGTGCACAATATTTTTTTGTAATTTTTTTAAATATTTTTACTAGCCATAATTGTTGTTTTGAAAATTCCTCATGTACATCATGCATAAGATGACCTAAACTTATTATTTTTTATTTTTTTAAAATTGAAAAGAATTTTCTAAAAATGTGCACATATAAAAAAAATTTTAAATAATATTTTAACAAAAAGTTATTAAAATACTTAAAAACCCTGATATTTAAAGTTTATGGACCAAATTCATCAAAAATTATTTGAAAAATAGAAAAAATAATTCAATTGTAAAAATAAATTATAAATTTGGCATCTAGACAATCTCATCCATAATGGGTTTTAATTTCGTCAAAATATTCTGCAAAAAGTTCATCTTCAAACATATGTCCAGAAAGTATCTGAATTGGGATCCCACAAGCCCTGGATAATATTTTGAAGAGAAAACCTGTCACAAATGAATCAGAAATTACACAACAAAAAGGGATGAAACAATAGTGATTATTGAATATTGAAATCAATACAATGAAGGATTCAATATCCTTATGTAGACTCAAATGAACTCAACATTAGATCCCTAAATGGTGGAGTTCAACTCAACATGTGATGGAGTTCTGACTAAGACAGGAGTGAGATAATAGAATGCATGAATCAATTAAGTCACTTAACTGATTAAAATGCATGATTAATGCAATAACACTCACAATCAGAACTAGATGATGTATTCCTAAGTTTGTATTATGTACTAGAGTAAATTAATGATGATTAATTTACTCCAACACCCCCCTAAATGAAAACTGAGGAGAAGAAAAAATTGATGAAGGAAAAGAATGCAATAATGCATACAAAATGGGTCTCAACATAAGGCCTGATAAGGTACCCATGAACAACATGAAATCTCTCATAACTGCAAAAGAGGAGAAAACCACATGGGAAAAAATCCTATCCAAAAGAGAGAAAAAGTAAGATATGAATCCCCCCATAAAGACAGAGCTCTCATGCCAATGATGAATGCCTGAAGATAGAATATGATCCACTGCCAGGGTAAGTGCACCAAGATGGTTCCCAAAAAGGGGGCTTAAGTGGCCACTTTTTTTTTTAAATCAAGAAATACTGACCTTGGACGTGAAATTGAGAATAGTTACACTCAAAATTTTGAGATGGAACAAAAACAAGGATCGAAGTGCTCCGAGTCTACTTTCTAAACTAATAATTTATTTTGAAAATGTTTGAGATTAAGGGGTTCAAAAGAGGGACATACACAAATTGGTGTTGTTTTTGTCAGAAAAACATAACATTAGCAACTCTTGTACGACCTAGCACGGTGAAATTTTTTGTAGTATTTTTAAAATCACTACTAGAAGTTAGCTAATAGTATCTAGTTGATGCACAATTTTTCTGATAATTTTTTAATGAATATTTGATTTTTTACTAATTTTCTAAGTGGGCACTTCCTAAAAAGCAGAATTTTGGCCGTGCTCCCCTACAAATTTTGGAAAGTAATTGATTTTTTTAAAATAATTGTAAAATGGAGTCTAGTTTCTAAAAATGTAATTTATTTGAAATTTCGATGAACGGTTAATTTATAACGAAAAAACACCAAACACTGCATTTTGGCAAAAAAGAGACATACAAACTAAATAAATTATGGATGAAAGGCTTAACATTGTCAGAAAGTGACAAAAATTACATCATTGGATAGCTAAGAGAATACCTAACATTACCCATGTATTCAATTTTGTCAATATTGAACCAAATGCAATCTTGACGGTGAGTACGAACCTGATTATGTGAAAAAATTGTAGAATTTGCAAAAACACGTTTCTAGTTGTTGGGAATGCCCTCCAAGCCTTTGGGTTGGTATTCTAAGGCAAATACCAATGCTAAGGCTTGGGGATTCCCAAAGAAAAATATAATGCGAGTGCGTTATAACGTGCTCGTCTTATGTCTTAGTTTTGACATTTGTTTGTTTATCTCGGTTACATGTCAAGCAAGACATAACACGAGCGCGTTATAATGCGCTCGCGCTATGTCTTCCTTAATGTTAAATGCCACTCTATTGAATGTTTGTTGATATATTTCTATGTTTGTATGTACATGTATGTCAGTCACATGTCATGTATGTATGTATGTATGTATGCCTATATGTATCAATGCATGTATATTGTATGGATGTAGGATTATATGTACATATGTATTATGCGGGTATGTGCAGGATCATGATGGGCCAAAAAGTGGCACTATGATGGGTATGTGGCTGAAAACTTTTTTTTTACGCAAAATTGATGAAGCGAAAAGGGCTTTTAAAGGATATTTTCAGCTTTCCACCAATATAAATTATGCTTTACTTTGAATTTAATAAGTAATTATTATTCATTTTCTATTCAAATTACAACTAAAGTCCTGATTGAAAAACATCTATAGCTTTCAAACGACATCACATTTTTTGAATCCAAAATATGCATCACATTATATGCTTCGCATAATATAGGATTAAAAAAAGAAAAATTGAATTTCATGAAGTTTTGACGAAGTTAATAAGGTGGTCAGACATACGAGTTTTTATATTTTCTAAAATTTGTAATAAAAAATTTATAATTAATTATTTACTTGGAAAAAAATTACAAAAAATATGCATCACATCGGGACATGAGCCCTCTACTTGTATCTAAAATATTATAAAAAAATATTATCATTTTATTGTGGTTAGGGTGGTTAGACAGACACCACCTTCTTATTTTTTCCCTGGAATTTAAGTACTACTGCATTGAAATTTCAAATTTTC